>WNWU01009757.1:0-10423 GCA_012654045.1 Ptyas mucosa | reverse complement strand
TTACACAGCGTGGTCTGCCAGCCACTGAGATAACACTCACCTCCACAAAAGGAGATGGGGGAATTAGTACATTGATATTGGTAAATATTAACGGTTTAAATGCTCCTAATAAGCATAGTAGGATTTTGAACAAATTAAGAAAGTCTAAGTATGTTATTGTCTGCATGCAGGAGACCCATATAAAAAAAGATCAAAATCATTTGTTAGAATGCAGGGCATTGGGTAAAATTTATACCTCATTAGCAGGTCAAAAAAAAAGAGGGATAGTGGTATATGTACGACATCATTTGAAATCCCAACAGGTTTTTGCTGACCAGGAAGGCCGGGTTCTTATGCTCGAAATAGAAATTGCCCAGTGGAAGTCTTTATTGGTTTGTATTTATGCCCCTAATGACAACCGGAGGACTTTCTATCAAAACTTATATGTTAAACTGGGGGAACTGGAATACGAACATGTCTGTTTAGTGGGGGCTTCAATGCTATAATGGATAGAATGCAGGATTATGTCCTGGGAAATATACAAGGAGAGTTGAAGGATATTAAGAGAACATTACCAAAAATATGTGATGATTTAAGGGAGGAATTTGGATTGCAGGACATATGGAGGTTGAGAAATCCCAATAAAAATCAATATACTTATTTCTCTCCTAGACACCACTCGTGGACCCAAATAGATATGATATGGATGTCTCTTGAGTTGAGGGGGTTGGTCTCGGAAGTGGAAATAGGGCCCAACCAGTTGGCAGACCATAACCCGCTAATGGTAACTTGAAAGATCCCACATTGTAGGAAGGGTAAATGGAGAATGAATGTAGGTATTTTGAGAGATGAAGAATTTATGAGTAAATTTAAGAAGGAGTTACATCTTTTTTTTCAGGAAAATAAGAAAGAGGACACTTCAATATACAATACATGGGATACGGCTAAGGCAGTGATGAGGGGATGGTTAATCAAATACATGATTGACAAACATAGGGCAGGTAAGAAACACAGAGACAATCTCTTGAATAAACTACAACGGGTGGAAGAAAGGATGCAAAATGGATCAGCCCAGACAACATTGATAGAGGAAAGGGATTTCTGGCAACACCAGATTAAATTATTAGATCAAGAGGAATTAGCAAATAAAATAAAGTGGACTAAACAAAAAATTTTTGAAAGGGCGAACAAAACAGGAAGATGGCTGGCTTACCGGTTTAGGAAGGAGCAGGAACAACGGAGAATAGAAGGGCTGAAAGATGTAATTGGGAATCTTCATTGTACTAAGGAAGGCAAGAGAATGGTAGGCCAGGATTTTTTCACACAGCTTTATCAGAAAGGGGAGGAAAATATTTGTGAAATTTGGAAATATTTGGAAAAGACAGACTTGCCTAAAGTCTCGGAAACAATGAAGGATATTCTTAATGCGGAATTTATGATGGAGGAAGTAGAGACAGTTATGAAAGCACAGGCGAATGGCAAAACCCCGGGTAGAGATGGCCTTCCAGTTGAACTATACAAAGCAGTGTTTAATGTTGTAGGGAAACACATGACAGATTTATTCAATGCAGTTATGAAAGAGGCTCAGGTTCCAGTACCTTGGACTGAGGCTTATATTTCTATTATTCCAAAAGAAGGCACTGACCTATCCCTTATTAAGAATTATAGACCTATATCATTACTAAATTCCGATTATAAGATATTTGCGGGGGTCCTTGCAGCCAGACTTAGTTGTTTCCTTAACCAATTCATTCACTCAGACCAAAACGGCTTCCTTCCTAATAGATACTTACGAGATACTCTTAGAATTATTATGAATACATTAGAATTTTTCAAAAATCGCCCAGATAAACAATTAGCTTTAATTTTTGTTGATGCCCAAAAGGCGTTTGACAGAATTAGTTGGGAATTTATGATTTCTCAATTGGAATATATGGAGTTTGGTGGGAACTTTATTCGGGCAATTCGAGCTATCTACCGGGAGCAGACTGCAAGAGTTTTCATAGATGGAGAGGAAACAGAGAGGATTCATCTTGTAGAAGTACAAGACAGGGATGTCCCCTTTCCCCATTGCTATTTGTATTGACTTTAGAGCCCCTGCTTAGAGAAGTGAGAGGAAATACGGAAATAAGAGGAATGAAGATTAGGTAGGAGGAAGTTAAAGTCCAGGCTTATGCAGACGATCTTGTATTTATTTTGGATCAACCACTCGGGCCTGAAATTATTATGCTTGATTAGAGAGTATGGGAAGGTAGTGGGATTATTGATGAATGAAGAAAAAACTGAAATCCTAGTGAAGAATATGACTCAGATGCAAAGGCAACAACTGGAGCAGTTAATGAGTTTAAGAATGACAAATAAAATTAAGTAACTGGGTATATGGTTGACTGCCAGATGCTCCTCCATAAAGGAGGATAACTATTTTCCTCTTTACAACCAGATGCTCAGAGATCTAGAAAGATGGAAAAATCTCCAGCTATCAATATTGGGAAGGGTGGCAACCATTAAGATGTGCGTGTTACCCAAATGGCTATTTCTATTCCAAACAGCCCTGGTAAGGTTGAATAAAGAGTTTTTTACAAATTTGGATAGGAGTGTATCCAAGTTTATCTGGCAGGGAAAGAAGCCACGGATGAGACTTAAAATGTTACAAGACCCAAAAACAGAGGAGGACTTGGACTCCTGAATTGGGAGCTCTATTACCAAGCAGCGAACTTGATTTGGGTGAAAGAATGGATGATCCTACAAAAGAGACAACTTTTGACATTTGAGGGAGCCGGTCTTCAACATGGCTGGCACTATTTTCTATGGCTGGGAGCGCCCGGCCGCCCCAGACACTTTGATGATCACTATCTACGTAGGACTCTTGGGTACACTTGGGAAAAGATTAGAAGAAGAGTATATTCATGTTGGATTTCGGCACAGGAAGCTCAGATCTACCCAACATTGTATAAAGGGGGGGAAACTTTGACGTATGAAGTCTTTTTGGCTGTTCAGGGTAATCCGAAGTCACGAGAATTATTAGCTCTTCAAGGATATAAAATAGATTGGTGGTCTTATTCCCAAGTGCACTCCAGGTATAAAAAAGATCTATATAGCGAAGGAATTTACTGTAAAAGACAAGAATTGGATAAGATCTTATTAGCAGGAGGGAAAGGGGTACTATCTAAATGTTATGCATATTTATTGTCTCTGCAGATAGGACAGGATGTAGTGAAGGATTGTATGATAGCGTGGGGGTGAAATTTTGGATATCCCCTTGACTTCCAGCAATGGGAACAGATTTGGTTAAAAAATATGAAATTAACCATGGCCTCTTCATACAAAGAAAACATATACAAAATGATCTACCGCTGGCATCTTTCCCCTGCGAGACTACCTAAAATGTTTCCTGGGACATCCTCCTGCTGTTGGAAATGCGGCTACAGTAATGGAATTTATTTTCATCAGTGGTGGACCTACCCGCAGGTGATTAAATATTGGAAAAAAATATGGCAATGGATTTTGGAAATTACACATATCAGTTTGGAATTAAGGCCCGAGATTTTCCTGTTGGGGGCAAAACCTTTTAATGTTAAATCAGGTATATGGTTCTTGTTGATTCACATTATTACGGCAGTAAGATTAGCGTATGCGCAGGAGTGGAAAAATCAATACTTACCGATGGATTTGAAAATAATATATAAAATTAATGAGTGTGCGGAATCAGATAGATTAATTAGATTGATCAATGGTAAAAAAGATTCAGAATGTTATAACAGTTGGAAATTGTGATACGATTGGGTCCAGAAAAGGTGGGATAGAATAGATATATGATGATGTATATATATGATGGAAAGTATGTATCCATAAAGGAATGACTTTATATTTATGGACAATGTACTCACATTACACCATGGTGGCAGGATTGTATATTTCATTTGTGTATTGATGCATAGAATATATTAATAAAAAATTATTTATAAAAAAAAAAGAAATTCACTGCAATTTTTAAGTACAATATATGATTATGTGAATCCAGTTTCCTCCACTGACTTTACTTGTTGAAAATCAGCTTGGAAGGTTGCAAATGGCGATCAAGTGACCCTAGGACATTGCAGCCATTGGAAATACATGCCAGTTGACAAGCAGCCAAATTTTGATCACATGACCATAAGGATGCTGGAATAATTGTAAATGCAAGGACCAGTTCTAAGTCACTTTTTTCAGTGTCATTGTAGCCTTGAATGGACATTAAGTGAATAGTTTAAAGTCAAGGACTACCTGTACTGGAAACAGCCCTGAAATTTTTAAAGATTCTTAATAATGTCACTTATAGATAATTGTTCTTTTATGAATTCAGTGGTATCACACATATTCCAGGGTACATTATTTCTCCAAGTGGAATAAAGGAGGCAAAAGGGAGATAAGAAACAGAGCGTTACTCTACCATTAAGAGAACGAGCAAAGGCTTGCAAGGGAATAAGTAGTGAAGGGGAATGTTGAGTTGGGTGATTGAGGAGGCAGAAGCAAGGTAGTGAAAACAGCTCTTTAATATAGAGTGAGACTTCAGCAAAAGTTACAGGCAAACAGCCCTCCTTATATACCTGGCCAGCCAGGCAGATGACCAATCACAAGTGACCTATTGTTGTTTAAATCTCCTGCCAAAACTATATACATAATACCCTTCCCCTCCCAGAAGGCACTTAGTCTATACATTTGCATACAAAATCGTGCAGGTGACCGGGGCGTGTCTGGGCCCTAGTTGACCTGTGCAGTTCAGTCTAAGGCATGGTGTCGAGCCGGTTGGAGGGATCTTTTGTTTCTCCCGGCTCCGCCAATGGAACCTCCTGGATTTCATCGAGGGCGTTGGAGTCTTCGGCTGGGAGTGGCTTCTCACTGGGGCGGCGCTGGATCCCGGAGTCCATAGCTAAGTCTTCCGACCTTCTCAGGCTTGAGTTAGCTGTTGTAGGAAAACTTTGGTAGTCAGGGCCTGGTATTTCTGAGTACATTTCTGGGTGTCTGGCCAACCTCTTTCTAAGTTGATCAATGTGTCTACGCCAGATCCTTCCATCTCCCACATCCACTGTATATGACTTTGGCCTCTTTATATCAGAGATCACCCTGGCTACCCATAATGGACCCTCTGAGTAATTCCTAGTGAACACCAGTGTTCCTATCTGGAACCCCCATAACTTTTGGTCAGCCTCTCTAAACCCATCCGGGGAGTAGTTGGGGTGCAATCAGTCCAAGGTACACCTGAGCTTTCTACACATGAGGAATTCGGCTGGACTGTGCCCTGTGGCTGTACAAGGGGTGGCGTGTTGGACTGCTAAGAATTTATCTATTCGGGCTTGCCAGTCTCCCGTGTCCAGCCGTGCCAGCGCCTCTTTTGCCACTCTCACAAATCTCTCAGCCAATCCATTACTGGCCAGATGAAACGGGGCTGAGAGTGCATGCCGGATGCCTAGTTCTGCCAAGTACCCCTCGAACTGTGTTGCGGTGAATTGGGGCCCGTTATCCAATACTAGAGTATCGGGCAATCCGTGGGTGGCAAAGAGTTTCTGGAGTGTTCTTATGACTGCTTCGGCAGTTGTGGATTGATGATCTCGAGCCATTTAGAGAAGGCATCAACTATCACCATGAAGGTTTGGCCATGAAATGGACCTGCAAAATCTACGTGTATCCTTGACCAGGGGCCCTGGGGACGCTCCCATTCCCTGACCGGTGCTGTGGGGGGGATCTGGCCTGGATTCCTGACAGGGGTTACACTTCCTCACCCACTCGGCGATGTCATTATCCATTTGGGGCCACCAAATATAGCTTCTAGCTAGGCCCTTATCCATACAATTCTGGGGTGCCCTTCATGCAACATTTTTAATACTTTCTCCCTTAAGCATAAAGGCACAATGACGCAGTCACCCCATAGCAAGCACCCCCCATGCATGCAGTTTGTTCTTTTTGTTGTTAAAAGATTTGAATTCCCTGCCCTCAGTCTTTGCCGGCCAACCCCTCGTGACCCAGCCCATTACAGTCCTTAACATGTGGTCTTTAGTGGAGGCCCTCGCCACTTCCATGGAAGTGAGAGGCCCCAAGTCCAAAACATCAATCAGGAGTACTGGTGCCTCCGGAGTTGGGTTTTCTAGGAGGTCTAGCAATGGACAATGGCTGAGGGCATCAGTTTGTCCCAAACTCAGTCCCAGGCAGTGGACAAGTTGATAGGAGTAGGTTGCCAGGAAGATGGTCCATCGTGTCATGCATGGAGACAAGGCAGCGGGTGTGGGCCGATCCCCAGCCAGGAGACCTAAAAGGGGTCGATGAGCTGTGACCAGTTCAAAATGTCATCTGAATAAGTATTCATGAAATTTTTTGACCCCCGAGATGGCTGCAAGGGCTTCTCTGTCCAGCTGGCTGTAATTCCGTTCTGCACTGGACAGGGTTCGTGAGTAGTAGGCGATGGGTGCCTCTAGCCTGTTCAGTAGTCTATGGCTCAAGACGGCTCCCACGCCAAAGGGGGACTAGAACAAGCGGTAGCGTCGCAAACTAGAACAAGCGGTAGCGTCGCATTATACTGAATCAGGAAACTGTCCGCGGATAGGAGTTTTTTAACTGCATTGAATGCGGCAGCTTCAGCCTTTCCCCAGACCCAAGGTGCATTTTTGGCTAGTAGCCGGTGTAGTGGCTCAACGACCATTGCCTTGTCTCTTAGGAATATGGCATAAAAGTTGAGGAGACCCAAGAAAGCCTGTAGCTCCGATTTGTTTTTCAGTGTGGGAGCGTTCTGGATGGCCCTAATTTTGCTCTCGGTGGGATGTATTCCCAATCTGTCCACATGGTACCCCAGGAATTCCACAGAGGGGACTGCAATCATGCACTTAGTTCATTTTACGCGAAGTCCAGCCTCCCTGAATTTGGCCAAAAAACCCCTGAATCTGTCCCCTAGCTGTTTCTCATCTGTTGTGTTAATGAATACATCATCAAAGTAGGGCACTACCCCTGGCAGTCCCTGTAACAGACGCTCCATGGTACTTTGAAAAAGTCCGGGGGCTATGCTGACTCCGAATTGAAGTCTGGTGCATTTGAAGGCACCTCTGTGGGTGACTATAGTCTGTGCTTCCGTGGTAGCACCATCTATCGGTAGTTGCTGGTATGCCTGCGCAAGATCGAATTTTGCGAAGATCTTGCCAGGGCCCAGCGAATGGAGCAAATGATGCACAATTGGGACAGGGTATGCACTCTGCTGGAGAGCCTTAATTAATGTGCACTTGTAGTCTGTGCAGATGCACACAGACCTGTCTGATTTGACTGGGGCCACTATTCGGGTCTCCCACTTGGCGTGATCTACTGGGACTAAAACCCCTTGCTTGATTAGCATACCCAGTTCCAAGTCAATTTTGGGCTTGAGTGCAAACGGCACTCATCTGGCTTTCAGTCTGATCGGAGCTATGTTAGGGTCTAAGTTAAAAGAGATAGGGGTCCCCACATACTTGCTCAGCCAGTCGTCGAAGATGTCCTGGAACTCCTTCATGAGGTCTTCCTTCAGGGTGCTGCCACTGGCACTGTGGACTCCGGTGAATCCCATGCCTAGGGCCTTGAATCGGTCCAGCCCTAGGAGGCTCGGGAGTGTCTCGCTGACCACGGTGAGAGGTAGTTCTTTCTGGTACTCGCCATAGGTGACCAGGAACGTGCCGACTCCTATGACAGGAATGTTGTTCCCCTGTCCTGAAGCCAGATTCTTTGAATCTGGAGCCTGATTTTCTGGGAAAGGGCGGCCTTCAGGGTTGCCCAGGACATTATGGACAGAGACGACCCGGTGTCAATCTCCATTTCGCAGGGTTGTCTTTCAATCTCGACCATTGTGTGGACCTTCTTCTCGATGGTCGCACTGGCCTGGCTGATCCAGGTGCTGCAGGTCTTGTGACTTTGAAATTTGCGCCGTTTCCTCTGGTTGCCATCTTTATTGGTCCGCTTGTGTCGCGCCAGCTCTGATTGCCTGAAGTTGTTCCAGGGCTTGTGATTGACTGGTAGGCTTACCCTGCAGACTCTCACCAAATGTCCCTTCTTCTCGCAATGCCTGCAGATGGCATCCCTGAACTTACAGGTTTGCCTCTGATGTGCCCCTCCACAACTCGAGCAGCTTCCGCGTCACTCTCTCTGCTCCCGTGTCTGTCTTTCCATTTGAAAAACGTCCTCCTTTGACTCTTCCTCGCTGCTGGTCTGGGTGGCTTCTCGGTGCACCGGCGTTGACCTCAGGGTTTCTTTCGGGTTAGCTGGATGTTGCAGAGTCTCTGCAGCCTTGGTTGACGACTTGTGTGCTCTGGCCTCATCAAGAGCAATGGGTAGAGTCAGATTCTGTCTCGCAAGCAACCTTCTCTTTAAGCATATATCACTCACTCCACAGATGAGTTGCTCTAGAAGAACGTCATTGAGATCTCAGTACTCGCAGTGCATCGCAGCCTTACACAGGGTGGCCATGTACGTGCTGATCAGCTCTCCTTCCTGCTGTACTCGTTGCCAGAGCTCATAGCGCTGCACAAACTTTGATGGTACCGGGGCGTAGTGTGCCTTGAGCGTGGCTTGTAGTACTTCCCACGAGACGGTCTGGATCGGGGTCAGTTCCGAGAATGATTCCACCATGTCGAAGACCTCCGGCCCACAGTGACTCAGGAACAGGGCCCTCTTTCAGTTTCCGGGGAGGCCCTGCATGTCGCTGGCTTCCAAGGCGCACTCGAACCGGATCATGTACGACCCCCACTTCTCTCTGGCCAGGTCGAAAGGCTTTGGCGGTAGGAACGCAGACATCGTAGTGGTCCTGCTGTGAACAGCTTCTCAGCCTGGCTGAATCCACTGTAGGTAGCTCTTTTTCAGCTCACTTCTCAGTGCCTCAATCCCACCTTCGTCGCCAATGTTGAGTTGGGTGATTGAGGAGGCAGAAGCAAGGTAGTGACAACAGCTCTTTAATGTAGAGTGAGACTTCAGCAAAAGTTACAGGCAAACAGCCCTCCTTATATACTCGGCCAGCCGGGCAGCTGACCAATCAAAAGTGACCTATTGTTGTTTAAATCTCCTGCCAAAACTATATACATAACAGGGAAATTCACAGGATGGAGGGTGCCCAGAGTGTGAGGATTGGGACTAGCAGATCCAAGAGTCTATGAGGAGCAGACCTGGGTTTGGATCAGCAAGGAGGAGACACAAGAGATTTCACCAAGCCAAGCTCCACCCCTCCATCAAACTCCCCTTTGGGAGTTCCCCTTGGCTGTAGTTTCTCAAGTCAAAACCAATCTCTTTGGAAAAAAGTTACATCAGAATAACAGAGTTGGAAGGGACCTTGGAGGTCTGCTAGTCGACCCTATTGCATTCTGGACAAGTGGCTGTCCAGTCGCTTCTTAAAAACCTCCAGCAATGAAGCACTCATAGCTCCTGAAGGCCCAAACTGTTCCACTGATCAATTGGATACACGGAGGGAGTTATTTAATGGGCACGTCTTCTGTGGACGTGTTCAATGGAGCACCTTTGGCTGCTGCTGGGAATGTCATTGTGGTCACCATCAATTATCGCTTGGGAGCCCTGGGCTTTCTGTACTTGCCACCAGCTGCTCCGGGGAATTTAGGCTTATGGGGCCAACAGCTGGCTCTGAAGTGGATAAAAGAGAATGCAGCTGCCTTTGGGGGAGATCCTTCTCGGGTGACACTTATTGGCCAGAGTGCTGGAGGATCTTGTGTGAATTTTCATCTTCTCGCACCAAAAAGCCAGGACTTTTTTGCCCGAGCGGTGATCCAGAGCGGAACAGCCAATGCCTTCTATGCTTGGTGGTCTCCTGAGGAAGCTAAACAAAAATCACTGGAATTTGTTCATCTGCTAGGTTGTTCCAAGGACAATACTATCAGCATAGTGCATTGTCTGCAATCAAAAAACGTTTCTGAACTTATTCGGCATGAAATATCTCTGTTCTTGAAAGGTGGCTTCCTTTTGAATTTTCCCTTCAGGGCAACCACAGATGGGGAGTTTTTGTTTGGTGATCCAGAAAAGCTCATGGAGGAGGGGCAATTTCAGGTCAAATCTGTCCTCATAGGTGAAACCTCTGATGAAGCAGCCTCATTTGTACCCTATGTTTTCCCTAACATCACCCACAATCTCATCAATCAGGAGCAGCTTCTGAAAGGGATAAGAATGTTAGTGCCAAATGCAACTGAAGATATTATTCGGATGATTGCACTGAAATACAGTGAAGGAAATCATGGCCCAGCACAATACCGCTCTGCTCTGTCCCACTTCTATACAGATCGGATATTTGCATGCCCAATGAGGGAAGCTGCAGGAAATATCAGGGAAACTGGGAGTCCTGTATATGCCTATTTATTCGCACATCGCCCTTCATGGTCAGTTTGGCCTGAATGGATTGGAGCAACTCACGGTGCTGAGATTCCTTTTGTTTTTGGAACCCTTGAAACAGCGCTGCCTT
>WNWU01009753.1:0-10299 GCA_012654045.1 Ptyas mucosa | reverse complement strand
TTCTGTTTGCCCTTTGGGATGACTCTCAATCTCTTCATTCCATAACAAAAGGGTGTTCATCCCAAATTATATAGCTACTCAGGTGAGCCTGAGGACACAGATAAACCTCCAAGTGCTTCAACGGCCCTCTAAAAGGATGTAAATGACCAGATGTCTCCAAGGAATATAAATCCTTCCGTTCCCCACTATCCTGTCAGAGCTGAAGAAGCTTCTTGGATGAGAAGCGAAACATCTTCAAAGAAAAACCAGAAAGTCCAGTTGCCTCTTGAAAAAGCACCTTCAGGATAAACAAAAACATTTTAAAAATGTGAGTTTTAAAGACAAAAAGCACATATTATCCCACCTCCACCCCCCACCCCGGATAGGTTAGGGTTAAGATTGTTAACGTAACCCATTATTTGCTACGGGGTGGGGTTTTTTTTGAAAAACTGGAAGTAAATGCTGGGTTTTTGCAAAAAACATTGTAAATCGTGATCATGTGACCATAGGATGCTGCAAAGGGGCATAAAAGTTGAGAGCACCCCAAATCAGTGGTGGTATTCAGCTGGTTCAGACCAGTGCGTGTGAACCGGAAATGGCGACCTATGGGTGAGCCTGGGCCCGCCCTCGTCCACCGTCCCGGCACTATGCCATCCTATTTAGCCACGTTTTCTAAGGCACGCGCATGCAAAGCACATGCGCAGAAGGTCGTGCGCATGCGCAGAAGGCACGCACACACTCACATTTTTGGTGCACGGCGAACCAGTGGTAAAATTATGTGAAACCCACCTCTGCCTCAAATGTGTAACATAAACATGGGAGTGGGATGTCGGCCATCAGAACCTTGAAATTGAGTCAAGGTTCTGGAGGGGGGGCTCTGTTGTAACTACAAATAGTTTCTCAGTGACTAACCCAGTGGTGGGTTTCAATTTTTTTTACTACAGGTTCTGCGGGTGTGGCTTGGTTGAGTGTGGCATGGCTTGGTGGGCATGGCTTGGTTGGGTGTGGCAGGGGAAGGGTACTGTAAAATCTCCATTCCCACCCCATTCCAGGGGAAGGATACTGTACAATCTCCATTCCTTCCCTAATCCAGGGGAAGGTTACTGCAAAATCCCCATTTCCATCCGATCAGCTGGGACTTGGGAGGGAGAGAATAGATGGGGGCGAGGCCAGTCAGAATTTTTACTACTGGCTCTCCGAACTACTCAGAATTTCCACTACTGGTTCTCCAGAACAGGTCACAACCTGCTGAAATCCACCTCTGGACTGGTCGTAAATCAAGGAGCCCCTATATAAATTGTTAGATCAGGCGCAGGGAAAGAAGATGAGACCAGCGGGGTCTGTTCAACAAGTTTTATTCAGCTCTCAACTAAGTCAGAACAGACGAACGGCTGTGCTGCCAGAGCTCTTTTATAGCGCTCCGGCAGACCAGCCATCCAATGACAGCGTTTTAAATTTCCCGCCCGGCCGGATGTCCTTATAAGGACATAACATAAAGTCAAAGTATCTTCACAAATACAACAGAGACTTGAATCAGAAATGTGCACTGTCACAGTTGTAGGCCAACATTCATAGTCTGCCCTCCAATTTTTTTTTTGAGAACAAAACTGCACACGTGTGACATTGGGCAGGCATGTTTGCAAGGCTTTTTTCCCACTTTTAATAACATTTGATTTTTATATTCTTCTTCTTCTTTCCAAAGTCCTATTGATTCTAATAGAAGACAAATATTTAATCAGATTTTGGCGTGTTTAATTAAGATTCTGCTCATTGCCATTGAGAGTACATACTAAAAGCACACTTTATGGCACTCTAAACAAATTACGTTCCAGATGTTAAGAACTGCAGCCAAGTATGACTGAAATGCATTCTCTCTACATTAATCCAGATCATTTTATATTTACTCACTTTAACCGGCGTAAAATTTGGAGAGTAGGGAGTGCCAAATAGTCCTAGTCTTTCTGGTTGGAATATTTGAGTTTAGCCAAGACTGTCTCTCTAACCATTCCAGTTTCTCAAACATGGGATAACCAAGAGCCTTTTCTATCACCAAGTCCACTTCAGTAAATTAATTACCATCGGACTCGTTCGATTGGCTCATGCATGCAAAAATATTGGAATGTTACGGTTGAAAGTGATTATTTTGCCCAATGTGAAATTAATTTCTAGGTCTATTACATGCAACATTTGAAGACAGAACTGGGATTGTGCTCTGTAAGTGTGAAACTAGAATTGAATGAGACCAGATAAAATTTTGGGGAAAGATTTAGGCATTCCACTTCAGTAACAAAGAAGCCTGTTAGGGTTTCTAAAACATGCATGTTTATACTTTCCAGGACTGAAAACAATATGTTTATTTGTTAGATCTGATTATGGTTATAGGGAGAGAATTAAATATAGTTATGGTACAAACCATAGATCAGGAAGCTGAATGCTTTTCCTTTCTTAAATATACTCAAGGTTGGTATATTTTACAAAATATACACTTGTATTAAATCTAATACCAGGGGTGCTGTTCAGCAGGTTCTGAAAGGTTCTGGAGAACCGGTAGCGGAAATTTTGAGTAGTTTGGAGAACTGGCAAATATCACCTCTGGCTGGCCCCCGAGTGGGGTCGGAATGGAGATTCTGCAATCTCCTTCCCCCAGGAGTGGGGAGGAAATGGGGATTTTGCAGTATCCTTCCCCTGCCACACTCACCGAGCCACACCCACCAAGCCACGCCCAAGAAACAGTACTAAATAAATTTGAATTCTACCACTGCCTAATACATATAAGTAATCTACCTATTGGTGCCTAATGGTATTTCGTGGCAGTGTTGTGGCTAAAAGTGAAAAGTGACAACGCACAACACATTTTTATTCTGTGTTTTTTGTTTTAACTGCCAACCTTTTCCTGTAATAAGGCAGTATTCTTTTCCTACCCTTTAAGGACTGGGAATGTTGTTCCTTTTACTCAGAGTGTAATATCCTTTTACTTTACATTTAGCTCTGTATGACCGTCTACCATTCAGCCTTTATACAGGTGGTCATCAGTTAACAACCAGAGTTGGTAATACGTAACTCCATTGCTAAGACACAAGGCCCTAGAACAGGGGTCTCCAACCTTGTCAACTTTATGACTTGCGGACTTCAACTCCCAGAATTCCTCAGCCAGGGCATGCTGGCTGAGGAATTCTGGGAGTTGAAGTCCACAAGTCGCAACATTGACAAAGTTGGAGACGGGTGAAATGTAAAATTTAAATACCTCTCTGTTGATCAGGCAACTCAGCTGGGATCATCAGAGACTTTTCAAAGCTTTTTTAAACCACCTCTTCGGCCAAGAGGTTGCAGAAAAAAATGCTTTGAAAAGCCTCTGACGATCCCAGCTGAGCCACGCGATCATCAAAGGCTTTTTTTAACTTTTAAAAGCATTTTTCTGTCGGAAGAGGTTGTAGAAAAAATGCTTTTAAAAGTAAAAAAAAAAGCCTCTGATGATCGTGTGGCTCAGCTGGGCATGGAGGGCAGGGGCGCAGGGGCGCAGGGATTTTTGCTACCGGTTCTCCGAATCACCCGCCACCATCGCTACCGGATCGGGCGATCTGGTCCGAACCGGGAGCATTTCACCCCTGGTTGGAGACCCCTGTTCTAGAGTGAAAAGTCATGTGACTGCTCCAACTTACAATGGCAGTTCCAGCAGTTCCAGCGGCAGTCGTTAAATGTGGTGACACAGAACCATGGCTTGCAACTTCCTGCTGCTTCCCCATTGACTGTGCTTGGGGAAGCCAGGAGTGAAACTCGCAAAAGGCACTCATTTGACTACAGGACACTATGACCTTTGTAACTGCATTCCGGTTGCTAAGTGTCCTAATCACAATCAAGTCATTGTGAGGGCCCTTGCAACAGCCATAGTGGCCTTCAGCCGCCTTGTTCAGCCTTCTCATCACTTTGAATGCCTGCTCAATCAGTGGTCACTAAGTGAGGACTACCTGCCGTCAGAAGATGCTGCTGAAGTTTGAAGTAGTCTTCCAATTTCTCCCTTTATTGAATTGCTTCTCTGTCTCTCATTCTTTATTAATTTGTGGGAAATAGAAAAAAATAACTAGTTGTTGCTAGTGGCTGCAAAAGCTTGTGAAGCCCTAAGGCTCAGTACATGATGTCTTTCTTAGCATAGTAGTAATTTCTGGGTTTCTTTTTTATATCGGCAAAAGGCGTTCCAAATTATCAAAGTGATTTATTTATTATTATTATTTATTGGATTTTTATACCGCCCTTCTCCTTTCGGACTCAGATTTGAGTCTGGATTTGACTAAACCGCACCCAAATCTCTGGATCTCAGCCTTAAAGACATCGTTACCTGTGGTCATTGATGAAGAAACATTTCTCACCCTTCGTACTCAATCAGCAGTCAAATCATGAAGATCAAGGTAGGAGAAGCCTCACTGTGAATCAAGTGAAGACAAAAATGGATTTTCTACTTTGTGATCTCCCTTTGACAAGGAACTCAGAAGACGGTTTAAGGTGCATTGCAATATGTGGGCTCAAGGAAACCAAAAATTGAAATAAAATGTAATTGCAAAGGTATCACAATCATATTGAAATAACAGAGTCCATCAACAATATGGAAGAGTATGGAAGAGAAAGTCTTTATGTTCAATCTTGATTCCTTCTTTGCCTCCTTTTCTCACAGCCAAATTTTGTTCTCAAGTTGCTGTAATTGCTCTATGACTGGGAAGGAATATACATTAATAGGAGCCTGGTTTAGCTCAATAGACTAAAAGCATAGTGATTAAAACCAGCTGTCTGCAATTACTGTAAGTTCGAATCTCACCAGGCTCAAAGTTGACTCAGCCTTCCATCCTTCCTAAGGTAGGTTAAATGAGGACCCAGTTTGTGGGGGCAATAAGCTGACTTTGTATAAATATACAAAAGTATGAAGGCTATTGCTTAATGCATTGTAAGCTGCCCTGAGTCTCCAGAGAAGGGCAGCATATAAATCAATTTTTTTAAAAAATGATTGATTGATTGATTGATTGATTGAATGAATGAATGAATCTCTCAACAGGAATGTTCTACTTCTGGCCTCCTGAAGATAGAACATTTCTGTTGGACCCTTTCTTAAATTTGCCATAGAACTCTGTTCTATTATAGTAATCCTAATGTGAAGATAGTGGGGAAATTGGAAGTCCTGGCCAAGCAAATCAATAAGAGTTATTTTAAAGATTTAAGAGGCTATGTTTTGACTATAGTTCAGGGGTGCTATTCAGCAGGTTCTGACAGGTTCTGGAGAACCGGTAGTGGAAATTTTGAATAGTTCGGAGAACTGGCAAATACCAACTCTGGCTGGCCCCAGGAGTGGGGAGCAAATGGGGATTTTGCAGTATCCTTCCCCTGGAGTGGGGTGGGGTGGGAATGGAGTTTTTGCAGTATCCTTCCCCTGCCATGCCCACCAAGCCACACCACGCCACGCCCATCAAGCTACACCTACAGAACCGGTAGTAAAAATTTTTTAATTCCACCACTGCTATAGTTGAACCTTTGGCAGTATATACAGTTAAAACGTATGTTGACAAAACAATATGCCCAGATGCATATTAGCACATTCAAAATTCCCTGGAAATGTATCTCACAAATTAAAATGGCTGCCCATCTTAACAAATAAGCCTAGCCATCTAACAACAACAACAACAAAAGGTTAAAAACACGATGTAGAAAAATCCCATGAAACAACAATTTTAAAAGTAGTTGAGACATCTCACAAAAACTTGCCAAGGTGAAACAAGACATCCCTATTCTCATCCAGCTTCCTTGACAGTTCTGATTGGGTTAGGGATAGTGACAGGTGCAATCACTCCCAGGATTAGATGGTTTGAAAAGACCCATGAGAGTTGCCATCATTTCTTCCTTCAGACCAGTCCTTCCAGCTATGCGTGTTCCTGACTGAGACCTCCAATTCTACAGAAGCTTTAGTTACATATGAATATAATATAAATAATGTATACAACATATGTATTTTTAATATTTTTAATACATATGTATCAGTGGTGGGATTCAAATAATTTAACAATCGGTTCTCTGTCCTAATGATCGGCTGGGTGGGCGTGGCCAGGGGTGTGACAGGCAGTACTCAGCCTCCTGCACCCCCCTGGGAATGAAAATGGGCCATGGGTGGGGGGAGTGCTGCCCCCCCCCGGTGGCCCATTTTGGGCCTAGGAGGCCTCCCTGAAGATTCCTGTAGCGAAAATGGGCTGTGGGGAGGGGGGCACGCTGCATACCCCCGCCCCCATTTTGGGCCTAAGAGGCCTCCCTGCACTTACCTGGGAGCCAAAATGGGGCACATGGAGACTCTTGGAAGGGGCAGGGTGGGAAGGGGTGGAGTGAGCCAGCAATTTAACTACTGGTTCTCCCGAACTGGCCTGAACCGGCTGAATCCCACCACTGCTACGTATACAACATATTTATTTTTTTCTGTTCAATCACTCAGATTCTCAAAGACTTCCTGAGCAAGTCTAACCCTAACCTTGCAGTTTTCTTGGCAAGATTTTTTCAGAAGTGGTTTGCCAATGCCTCCTTCTTAGGGCTGAGAATTACTAGTCCAATGTCACCCAACCAGCTTTGTGCCTAAGATAGAATAGAAATGGTCTCCCAATTTTGCCTTAACCATTGTACTAAACTGGCTCTCATAATATCTGTATATATGTGTCTATTTGCATACAAGTTGGGGTAGAATTTGCAACTGCTTCCATATCTTACAAATCCAGCAACTTTCTCACCCACTAAAATTACAATAAACTATTAAAACTGAATGCAAAAAAAAAGAAGCAAATATTTATATTCTCATAGGATCTTGCTGGCAGTCTCTTTCTCAACTATGGCCAACCATAGTGCTGAATTATACTCTCAGTAGCATCTTTGCAAGCCAAAATAGTCCACAGCACGGGTGTCAAACTCAAGTTGTCACGGCAGTGTCACGCTAAAATGGGGTGGGGGTGGCCACCGTGCGATGCATCAGGCCATCAGGCTAGGAGTTTGTTTGACAGCCCTGGTCCACACAAACTACAACATACCAAGGTTTAATTTCACAATCCAAATTGTCAAATGACTCCCACAACACAATCTTATGGCTGTTTAATCAAAAATAATGCTTACCATTTTCAGGAGGGGTTTCTCACTACAAATGGCAATGGGATTGTATTAACCCAGAGTTTTTGTACCTGTTAATATACCAGGGATTCATAGGAAACATATGATTACTCCATCATAGCTATTTTATCCAACCAATGTAACAAACCCCTTTGCATTACCATTCTTTTGCATTTTACTATTTAACAACTGTGGGTCTCACAGTTGAAGGATTGATATTATAGTACAGTTAGGCCATGTGTAACTGACAGATTGGAAACCAAAGTGTGATTTTAATATAGATTTTATCTGTTGTTATTTTATTTTAGAATTTTTAACTGGATATTCCTCGAGTGTTTTTATTTGTCCTGGTCTCTGCTCTTTGACTGTAATAAACTTGATTTGATTTGAAACTGAGTTTTTTTGAGTTTCATATGCCAAACCTCAAATATGAACCTGGTTCCGAATTCTCTTCTTTTCTACGATTGTTCAAAACATCAAACCATAAAGCCTTAAAATACCCTAAACCAATTCAAACAGGCACACCAGCCTAGTTCAGCACTAACTATGGTTAGCCTGACCCTGCAGCTATTAGGTTCTCAATAGTCTGGCACTTCTATGCTGCATCAGGATCGCCTTATACAATTGAATTCACCCATTTTCTAAAAGGAAACGCGGTTGAAAATGAACGGCTGCTGTATATTTCGGCATTATTTAATTCATTCAGCCTTGGGTAATAGCCATTAGTTTAAATATAGCTCAATAGGATTGTCCTCCGTGTTGAATCATTAGCTCTCTGTAACACAAAAGTGTCTTTCGGCATGATTTTAAGTACCAGAAAAGGCACACAAGGCTCCAGCACAAGCGCCCTCTGAAGGCTGACGTTAAGAACTGCAGCTGACAAAGCAGGTACAGCTGGGTGTTGTTGGGTTTTTTTGCAGAATATTTAGGCTTTTGTTTCTTTGAAAACAGCACATTTTCGAGTTCAGCACATTTTCAAGTTCATCGTTGATATTTTTCCCTGTCGTTGCTATCTGCTGTTTTTACAAAAGTACAGCTCTGTAGCCCTGAATCCATATTAAAAAAAAAGCATGACAAAAATAAAATGTGTTATAGGCTAATAGAACAGCAAGCAATGTAGTGGCTCACTGACTAATTTTGCACCAATTGTTTCCTATTTTCACAGCAATGTTTATAAAGAGGCAAACTCACTGACAGCACAAGAGGCAGGATGCTATAATGGTTGGGGCTTGGATTAGGACCAAATTCAATTCCACTCTCAGTCATGGAAACATACTGAGTTAATCCGAGTCAGCCACATCTTCTCAGTTCAACGTAACTCACGGAATTGGTGATGTAGGGAAAATGGGAGCACCATGTATGTAATTGTTCAAAGTCCATTCTCCGTTGTTATACATATGCAAAATTGGCCCAATGTAAGTTGTTTTTAACTCGAAGACATGATTTGCCTCTCCTGTTTCCATTCCACATCCAGCAATTGAAAGTTGACCCTTATTTCAATCCAAAAGACAGGATAGCATCCTCTAGTGCAGTGTTTCTTAACCTCAGCAACTTTAAGATGTGTAGGCTTCAACTCCCAGAATTCCCAGTAACCCAATAACAAAGAACCATTAGAAGTTCAAGAAGAACAAGCCTATCAGTAATTATCAATAGACATTCAGCCAGCTAATCTTGGGTAATGTGAAAAGGCACCAAGTACTGGGGTTTTAGTGAATTAATTGACTCATTCTTGTCACCATGTTGCCATCTCAGTGTAGAAAATAATGGACTGCTTGGGAGCTATACATGATATGAGTAAGGCTGGGATATCATTTTCATTTTAGGCAGCCAAAAACTCTTGACCTGGCTCACCTAAAGTGCTTCATGAGAAAAAAGTTGGAAGCAAAATAGGTAATTTGTGAGAAACAGAGCAAGTAAACATTGTGTCAGGGTTCCAAGTAACACCCCCAACGAAAGAAGACTCCGAGGCTTGAGTTTTCTCAAAGTTCCATTTTATTAGAGATGTCATATTGGCACATCTGGAAAAACCTGAATCTGAAAGTTTCCAGGTTTTTCCCCACCCAAAGGAAAGTTCAAGTCCCTGTCCAACACCCACATGTACATCACATGGTCCAATCAAAGCACCGTCCCAACTGCCTCCCAGTTCCAGCCTTCCAGGTGCAGGGCAAGATGTCCTTGACTCTCTGAGAAAGGAATGTTATTTTGACTATATATCACCCTGGTTCTATACAATCCCCCTTCCCAGTTTCCTACAGTAGTAAATGTGGCAGGCCTGAAGATCCAATGAAAAAGATGGCTTCCAGGTCTGACAGATTGCCATGTAGATATGGGAAGGACCAAGACTTTTGTTGCCTTTTATCTCCTTGGCCATATCCTTATCACATGTACAATATGTAATAGGAATAGCACATAGACTTATATATCGCTTCTCAGTGCTTTACAACCGGGGTGAAATGCTCCCGGTTCAGACTGGACCGCCCAATTCAGTAGCGATGGTGGTGGGTGGTTCAGAGAACCAGTAGCAAAAATCCCTGAGCCCCTCCCCCCATGCCCAGCTGAGCCGCACGATCATCAGAGGGGTTTTTTTTTTTACCTTTAAAAGCATTTTTTCTACAACCTCTTCCAACAAAAAAAATGCCTTTAAAAGTAAAAAAAAATCCCTCTGATGATTGCCCAGCTCAGCTGGGATGTCAAAGGCTTTTCAAAGCATTTTTTCTGCAACCTCTTCAGCGGAAGAGGTGGTAAAAGAAATGCTTTGAAAAGCCTCTGACGATCAGGCAACACAGCTGGGATCGTCAGAGGCTTTTCAAAGCATTTTTTAAACCACCTCTTCCACTGAAGAGGTTGCAGAAAAAAATGCTTTAAAAGCCTCTCTGACGAGCCAGCTGAGTTGCGTGATCGTCAGAGAGGTTTTTTCAAAGCATTTTTTTAAAAGCCTCTCTGACAATCCCAGCTGAGTTGCCTGCTCGTCAGATACTTTTTAAAAAACCTATCTGACAATCAGGCAACTCAGCTGGGATTGTCAGAGAGTCTTTTAAAGCATTTTTTTCTGCAACCTCTTCAGCGGAAGAGGTGGTAAAAAAAATGCTTTGAAAAGCCTCTGCCGATCCCAGCTGTGTTGCCTGATCGGCAGAGGCTTTTCAAACTATTTTTTTGCATTTGCAGAAAAAATGCTTTGAAAAATTAAAAAAAAAGTTGGCC
>WNWU01009725.1:0-10369 GCA_012654045.1 Ptyas mucosa | reverse complement strand
CCTTCTTCTTTGCCACCAAGGAGATCAACCAAAACCCCAAGCTCCTATCCAATGTCACTCTGGGCTACGACTTCTATGATAATTATTATGAGGCTGGGATGACCTACGATGCCATGGCAGACCTCCTCTCAACCGGGGAGGCAAGAGTTCCCAACTACAGCTGTGGAAGAGCAAGCAATCTCCTGGTGGTGATTGAAGGAGTGGAGTCGGATGCTTCCAGTCACATTTCAATCATGTCCAGCATCTACAAAATCCCACAGGTATGAAGCAAGGTAGGCTGGAATTGGGTTCTCTGATTGGCCTAGGGGTGCCTGGAGATGGTTGATTTCCCCCTATGCCTAAAGAAGGACAGTGCTGGGGCTAGACAAGGACAGGAATGTCTGTCTTTCTCTTTTGGGAACTGCAACTTATCCATTCTCTTTATCCATTCTCTCTTTCTCTCTATCTCAAAAATGGAGATGGCTTTCTCTGGGAGGCTCCTAAATTGGCAATATTTGAATCTCTCCAAGCCAGGACTTCCTGTCTCTTTCTTTCACCTGCATCTTCATTTCTTCAGGAAATACTTTTTTCTGCTCCTCCTTAGGTCAGCTATGGTTTTGTTTCTGAAGTTCTGAGTGATAAAATCCAGTTCCCATTTGTCTATCGGATGGTCCCCAAAGAAGAACATCTGTACCATATGATTGCCAAATTACTCCAGCATTTTGGGTGGAACTGGGTCAGTCTTGTTTCTCCAGACACGTATAATGGAGAAAGGTTCATGAGGACTTTGAGCCCAGTCTTGACCAGGAATGAGATATGTGTTGCCTTCTCGTTGATGATCCAAGGACTGCAGGTGGCAATCCCATCCTTGCCCCTTGAAACATTATTCATGTGGAATAATGTCACTGTCTTCATTTATTATGGGGAGGTGCGTTTCTTTTATGGCATCATAAAAACTTTACAGATCATGGTCTCTAGAAAATATAGGATCCCCATTGTGGGGAAAATCTGGATCACAACAGCTTTGTGGGACCTCACGTTGAATTTTGGTTATGACCTTTTTGTTGACAAGCAAATCCATGGATTTTTCTCTTTTGTATGTCATCAGGAGAAAAAGGTTAGCAATGACAATTTTCAAACATTTTTTGATACTATGAATGAGTTCGGACTGGCAGCCTTTGAATGCTTGCTTTCAAAGCCCACATTGTCAGTCAAATGGAGGAGAAGATGCAAGAAGCAGGAGATTCTGGAGGTCCCAAGTGAAGAGTTTGCGGACAACATTTTTTCCAAGGACAGCTACCGCATTTCCAGTCTTGTGCAGGCTGTGGCGAAGGCCATTGATAGGGCCCTGTCTTGGAGAACCCACAGGATAAGACCTGGAAGTGAAGACGGTCTGAGATCACACAGTATTCCAGCATGGCAGGTAGAGATTTCCCCCCCACCCCTGAGTGGTCATTCTGCTTTCTTGAGTTGCCATCCAAGGTTGAGAACAGTTGACGTGTTGTTGTAGGCTATATTTTAGGAGGTTTCAAAGAAATCCATTTTGTAATTTTGCAGAACGTTCAGCTTCTCGTGTCTCCTAGGCTGGATCTTCATGTCCTCGAGACAACACTTGGACCAATCCATCCAACTCATGTTCCTTCCCTTCCAAATATCTTTTTTTTTTCCTACCTCATGTTCAGGTTACGGAAAGTTCTGTGACTAAACCATTGGGAGTCACAAAGTTGCTTTTCCATGAGGCAACTGGACTTTCTTGGGTTTTTGTTTCTTTTAAAGATGTTTCACTTCTCATCCAAGAAACTTCTTCAACTCTGACCGACTAGCGGGGAATGGAAGGATTTATATTCCTTGCAGACGGCTGGTCATTTGCATCCTTTTAGAGGATCATTGAAGCACTTAGAGGTTTTTTCAGGGGTCGGATTGTACTTGTTTGGACTGGTTCGGGTGAACCGGTTGCTCCGACAATCAGCTGGGAGCAAACCTGTTCGCTCCGATGATCTGCTGGGTCCCCCCCCCCCCATGCTTTACTTACCTTTATCTTCACAGCTGATTAGCACGGTAGAGCAGATTGCCGTGCCTCAGCTGTTTTGATTCCCTAACACTTATGTGGAAGGCGATTTTTTGTTGAACTGCATGTTCACACGAAGCGTGCAATCACCGAACTGGTTGTTAAACTGGAAGGATCACACCACTGGGTTTTTTCTTCTGGAAATCCATTCCTACTTTGACACCTTTAAAATGGTATTCATCCCAAATTGTATAGCTAAAAGTCCAGAGGAAAGAATTGGAGACTACAGGAACCAGGAGCACTACTCAGGTGATCCTGAGGACACAGATAAACCTCCAAGTGCTTCAAAGACCCTCTAAAAAGATGCAAATGATATACTATCTGCAAGGAATATAAATCCTTTCATTCCCCACTATCCTGTCAGAGCTGAAGAAGCTTCTCGGATGAGAAGCGAAACATCTTCAAAAAAAATCCAATTGCCTCCTGAAATAGCACCTTTGGGACAACCGTGACTTGGATGACTGAGAATCTCTACAAACCATTGGGAGGAATGTTTTGTGTTGCAAGATTACTGTAAGTGTTCATGGTTCTAATCTTCCCCCAATAGTGAATGAGAAAGAGAGGACTTGCAAACTAAGTTTCCACTTGAAGGAAGTGGGGAAGCTTTCAATATTAAGGGAAAGGTTTAAAGCACAGAGAAGAAAACACCAACAGTTTTACAAAAAAGAGGATACTAGAACAATGGAAAAGCAGGAATAGGTTGGGAAATAACAATTTATTCATTCATTCATTCATTCATTCATTTATTTATATGCCGCCTTTCTCCTGAAGGACTAAGGGCAGCGTACACAAGTTAAAAACATGCAACAATAAAACCCCCTTTTAAAATCAAATTAGATAATAAATAATAAATAATAAAACCCAGAATCATAGTCAGCCCATTGGCTTGAACAGCCAAGTCTTCAGGTCACGACGGAAGGAGTGGAGATCAGGAGCCGTACGGATCTCAGTAGGTAACTCATTCCAGAGGGTGGGTGCGCTTACAGAGAACGCCCTCCCCCTGGGCGTCGACAGATGACATTGGCTTGCTGATGGTACCCCGAGGAGAGCAGCCCTATGTGAACGAGCAGGACAGTGGGAGGCAGGTAGGAGAAGGTCCTGCAAATAACATGGACCTAAGTCATGTAGGTTAAGTCTGGTGTGTTATGTGGCAGGTGCTAGTCTGTTTGAAGTCTGAAGTCCCAGAACACTTTCACTTCTTTATTTTCTGTTCTGTACCCGCCAGTTGTTCCTTGAAGGCAAATGGTATTTCTTGCAGATGTTCCAATGCACCACTGTTGCTTCTTCATTGCACAATTGTTTGTGCGATCTTCTTGCAGACGCTCACTGGCTTGTCCACTGCTTCTTTACCTTGTTTGCAGAGTTAGTGTTTGCTGTTTTCACTGTCTCTTCAATTCTGGCATTGTATGCATTTGTTCTTAAGGCTTGGTCTTTCTGCAGCCAGAATTGCTCCTCTGTCTCTTTCTTTGATTTTCCTTCTCTTAGCCACGGCCAGGTCTTGTTGCTTTCTGCTCTGCCTACTAGTTGGAATTAAGGAGAAACTTCATTGGTTCCAGAGCAGCCCCGAAGGCCAGATTTAAGCACTCAGTGACAGGAGTGAAATGTTACCAGTTTGGACCAGTTCACTCGAACTGGTAGTAATAAATGCTACCGGTTCAGGCGAACCGGTAGTAAAAAAAAATGCTACCAGTTTGGACGAACCTGTATTTCTGACGATCAGCTGTGCCATCCGATTTATATTCGCTAGAAAGCAGGAAATCCTACTTTCTAGCTAATCTAAATCATGCAACACAGCTGTTCCCCCACTCACTATTCTACTTACCTTTGAAGACTCAGAAAAGAATTCTTAATCCTCTTTATCAGCGCTGTGTGGTAGCGCCTGCAGTGTGGATGCGCACAAAGCACTCCTTTGGTGCATATTGTGCATGCATGTGCAAAGCAAAGTGAACCAGTAGTGAAGTGAACCAGTAGCAGACTTCAGAGCATTTCACCCCTGTTCAGTGGGAGGGATCCAGCCCATGGACCTTAAGTTTGACACCCCTGCCTTATCATGTCTTGGCTTCCTGTTCTCTGAACATGATTAATTGTCTTGACTTTAGCTTCACTCTTTTCTGGGAAATGCCCAGTTCTACAACTCCTCTCTGGAAGGTGTGTATTTGGATGAGAAAGGGGAGTTGAGTGCCAGTTTTGATATTGTGAAATGGGAGACCTTCTCGAACCAATCTACCCGTGCCACCAAGTTTGGAGAAATACGTAGACTTTGGGGCTCCTCAGAGACCAATTTCATCCTTGATCAGGAGAGGTGGTCCAGGCATTTTAGCCAGGTAGGTGTAATCCATCCATCTAATTTGGGTGACATTCTAATAGTTTTCCTTTAATTCGTTAAAGTTCAAAAACAGTAGAATGTCAATTTTTTAAAAAATATTATATAGAAAGTTTTATTTTTAAACATACTGAAATGAAAAAAGGCACACATTTGATTTTACAGCTAGTAAGTTTGTTGGACGAGCAGGCACAAAAACAGCCAGGGAAGTAATTGAAGCCTGGGAAACAGGCCCCTCATCAGCCCACAGGAGTGCGGATTTACCACCAGCCTATCAAGTACTTAGAAGGCAAGAGCTGGGTATACAAGCAAACAACAGCTAATGACTTAAAAGCAACAGCCATCAGCAGCCATCAACACACCCCGATCAACATCTAAAACGTCACTTACAACAGGCAGTATAAATACACACACAGAACAGCGCAGACTCTGCTAGAGAGAAGTTCACTGAGGATGGGCTCCAACAAGTCCAAAAGCTCGGAAGACAAAACCTCTGGTTCCGGTGACTGACCCAGATTGGATCCTGGAGTATTATAGCAAAAGCAATAGCCCTTAGATTTATATATCACTTCATAGTGCTTTACAGCCCTTACTAAGTGTTTGGTTGTCCAGTCTAGAAGTGGTATTCAGCAGGTTCTGACCAGTTCTGGAGAACTGGTAACAGAAATTTTGAGTAGTTCAGAGAACCAGTAAATACCACTTCTGACTGGCCCCACCCCCATCTATTCTCTGCCTCCCGAGTCCCAGCTGATTGGGAGGAAATGGGGATTTTGCAGTAACTTTCCCTGGATTGGGGAGCAAATAGAGATTTTACAGTATCCTCAATACTTCTTAACAAATTTGGCCCCGAAGTCATTAGCTCCTCCAATATAAAGACGAGATCATCTGCAAATGCTTGTATTTTAAACTCCTCTTTCCTAACATTAAGTTTTTTTATTTCTTTGTTTTGTCTGATTTGATTTAGTAAAGTTTCCAGAGTCAAAATAAATAATAGTGGGGATAATGGGCATTCTTGCCTAGTTCCCTTACGTGCCCGGATAGCTTGTGTAAAACTAGATCCAGAATCCATGTCCTCAATGTGTAATAAAATAAAGTCCCAATTAACCCTATCAAATGCCTTTTGCGCGTCAAGGAACATTAGAACCATTTCTTTGTCTGTATGTGTTTCATAATATTCCAGTGTATCCATGATGATTCTAACGTTGTCTTGTAAGTATCTATATAGCAAAAAGCCATTTTGATCTTGGTGGATGTATTCATTTAAAAAACCTTTAATCTTTCCGCTAATATTGATGTAAATATTTTGTAGTCCGAATTTAGTAGGGAGATGGGTCTATAGTTTTTAATCTGTGTTCGATCAGAACACGGCTTGGGAAGGAACATGATGTAAGCTTCCATCCATGACCTGGGAATTATACCTTTAGTTAGAACTTCATTAAATAGGTCTTTCATATTTGGCAATAGTATATCGTATATCTCTTTATATAATTCAACCGACAATCCATCCGGTCCCGGTGATTTGCCACATTTCTGCTTCTTAATAACAGTTTCAATTTCTCCTTCCCTAATCTCTGAATTAAGAATATCCTTCATATTTTGTGGGGTTTTAGCTAATTTTAAGTTTTCAAGGTGTGCCCTTACTTGCATCTCCTGTATTCCCTTTTTTTGATGTAATTTCTCAAAAAATTTTGTAATCACCCTCTTTTGTGATTTTTTTTGCCACAGCCAATTCTCCATGGACAACTTACCATGGGACAACTCACTGTGGGACAAGATTTACATTACTGTCAAAGAAATGGTGGAATAGAATCATTAAGGAAAGGATGCAAAAGGAGGGACAGAATGAAATATGAATGGCAAACATTAAAAAAAACTTAAATAATTAAATAGAATTGTTAAATTGTCCCACAGGGAGTTGTCCCATGGCGAGTTGTCCATGGCAAGTTGTCCAGCGGTGAGTTGGCCATGCTGTGAGTTGGCTGTGGCGAGTTGGCCATGATTACTTGGCTGCAGCGAGTTGGTTGTGGCAAGTTGTCCCATTCTGCATCACAGGGGGTCCGCAAAGTCTTGAAGAAATTTTATGATTTAAATCTTGAGTTAAGTTTTGGGGGTCCATGGCTAAGATCCGTGGCCACAAAAGGTATTTAAAAATGGTCTGTGATGAATAAAAGGTTGAGAACCATTAGACTACATTTTTTTAATTTTACAAGATTGGATGTTAAAATCACAGCCACATACCCAGCACAATCTTGAGAGTAGATTGCTTTGTCAATTTCCAGTATCATAGACTAGAGCTTAAGGTGATTTGAGGGCAAGACCACTGTCAACCATCAAAACAAACTGGGCCCTTCACTAAAACTCAACTTAGAACATAGAACACAGAATAATAGAGATGGAAGGGACCTTGGAGTTCCAAGTCCAACTGCCTGCTTGAGCAGCAGACCCTATATCATTTCATAGAGTACAAATGGCTGTCCAGTCTCTTCTTGAAAGCTCCAGTGATGAAGCACCCACAACTTCTGAAGGCAAGCTATAGTGTTGCTGTGAGGAAAGATAGGGAGGGAAAGCTATGTTCACCATCCTGAGGTTCTGGAGGAAATGCAGATTACATATCAAATAGATAAGCAATAAGAACTATTCTACGTACAAAGATGATAGTTAACAATAGGTCGAGTGTCCTTCTATCGTGATTACAAGAAGCACCTTACAAAAAATCCAGAAGAAGAATGGTTTGCCAACCTACTGAATCTTTCCCTTCTGGAGAGCTCATTTTCCTGGACAGCATCTCACATGTGGTGGTAATGCCTTTTTGTTGTTGTTAGACATTTCGTCATTCCAGGTGTACAGGAAGATGTCGTCCCGGAGAAGCAAAAATGGTATTGGAAGGGAAACCGCTTTGCTGCTATGGCTGTTCCTTGTGTGCAGAAGGGACCATCTCGACTCAGGAAGGTAGGTGTCCTGCTGAAGAAAAGATGGACTTTGTGAACTGGGCCAGGAATCACTAAGGTGCATTCTGAAATAAAAAATTGCTTCTGAAACATGTGCTCCAAGAGATTTACAATTCTGACTTCTGAAACATGTGCTCCAAGAGATTTACAATTAAAGAATTCCATCCCATTCTTCCATTGAAAAATGTGGCAAGAGGAAATGGATTTACAGTGATCAGAATAAAAAGTGAGTTGGCTTTGTGCCTAAGGTGGGAGTAGAATTCATGGTCTCCCAATTTCTAGTTTGATGTCTTAACCATTATATCAAACTGGATACACCAAACTGGCATCTGTCCCATAGATCTGGTTTATTTGTTTGTTTTGGAACCAAAACCAACAGTCTGGGAGTGCAAGCTTTTAAGCTCCTCCTTCAGAGTCCAGGCCAATAATAGAGATCCTACTGTTTTTGTACGGCAGTGATGGCGAACCTTTCTGGAGCCAAATGCTCAAACTGGAATGCTATGCATGTGCATGCGCCAGAGTGTGGGAAACCCAAAGACCAGCTGGCCAGTGCACGCATGCCTGATTTTTGGGAATTTTGGGGGCTATTTTCAGGCCATTTTTAGGCCATTTTCCATGCCATTTTGAAGCCATTTCCTGGCTGTTTTTGGCCTGAAAAATGGCCTGAAAATGGCCTAAAACCAGCCCCCAAAACTGCCTGTTTTGTGGCCAATTTGTTGGCCATTTTCAAGCCATTTTCTGGCACAATGACACCTGCGAACACCAGCTGGCGACAGCGCATATGCCCACAGAGAGGGCTCTGTGTGCCACCTCTGGCATGCGTCCCATAGGTTCACCATCACGGTTATATGGTAACTGGAACATGGTAGATGTGTACTACAAATGGACTTTCTCTAGAGTAGGACCTTTCTTGTGGACCTCCATCCAATAAGTGCTCAACCTGTCTATTTACTTCATCACTCTCTCACTGACATTTGGGTTCAAACTCTGTGCTTTCAACCAGTTTAAAAGGATCTAAAGAAGTATTTCCAGATATGATGGCCATATTTCTTTCTTATTGCAATAGCAACAGAACTTCACAGCTCTGATGCTTCACAGTGCTTTTATACCCCTCTCTAAGCGGTTTACAGAGTCGGCATATTGTTCTCAATAATCTGGGTCCTCACTTAACCAACCTCAGAACCTTGAGTCAACCTTGAGCCGGTGAACTGCCAAACTGCTGGCAGCCAGCAGTCAAAAGAAGTAGCCTGAAGTACTGCATTCTAACCACTGCGCCACCATGGCTCTTATGTCAACTCCCTGGTGATTTTTTTATTCTGAGCTCTCTTCATCTACCATTGCATTGCTACTGAAAAATTCTTTTTGTTATAATAATTCAAGCAAGCTTCTTTATGCTCCATATTTTCTCAGAAAAGGAGCATTTCTCAGTGAATGCCCTGTCTGGGTTTCAATCATCAGAACTCACAGACGGAAAACAGCATAATACAATACTCATTCCAGAAGGAAGGCATTAATCATGCTACATGCTACATCTGTTTTCTTTTCAGATGCAGATTATTGCAGCAAGTGTCCCGCTGATCAGCATCCAAATAAGGCCCAAGTTCAATGTCTCCCCAAGATCCAAACCTTCCTGTCCTACAAAGACTATCTGGGGATCATCCTGACTTCCCTTGCCCTCTTCTTCTGCTTAATCACAGCCTTCGTGTTAACCATCTTCATTAAATTCCTGGAAACTCCTTTGGTCAAAGCCAACAATCAAGACCTCTCCTTCATTCTCCTCATCTCCCTCCTTTTTTCTTTCTTGTCCTCCTTCTTATTCATTGGTCAGCCAAGGATTACCACTTGCCTCCTCCGACAAACTGTCTTTAGCATCATCTTCTCGGTTGCTGTCTCTTCTGTTTTGGCCAAAACGGTCACAGTGGTGTTGGCCTTCTTGGCAACAAAGCCAGGGAGCAAGGCAAGGAAGTGGCTGGGGAAAAGCTTGGCCAACTCCATTATTATTTCTTGTTCTGGCATCCAAATGGTCATCTGCACATTCTGGCTAGGAACCTCTCCTCCATTTCCTGAGTCTGATATGCAGTCCCAGTCTGGAGAGATCATCCTGCAATGCAACGAAGGCTCCGTCGCCATGTTTTATGGTGCCCTTAGCTACATGGGTTTCCAAGCTGCTGTCTGCTTTGTGGTGGCTTTCCTGGCCAGGAACCTCCCTGGGGTCTTCAACGAAGCCAAGCTGATCACCTTCAGCATGCTAGTCTTCTGCAGCGTCTGGATCTCCTTTGTGCCCACTTACCTGAGCACCAAGGGGAAATACATGGTGGCCGTGCAGGTCTTCTCCATCTTGTCCTCCAGTGCCGGCTTATTGGGCTGCATCTTCATTCCCAAATGCTACATTATCGTTTTAAGACCAGACCTGAATACAAAAGAGCAGCTAACAGCAAGAACAGAAGTTGGCTTGAAAGCAAAGGCTAAATAACTGCAATGGGCTTACTGCTTGATGTGTGTTAATTTAGCAATTTAATTTCTGTTAGATATGCATGATTGTACTTGTGAATGTGGAGATGTAGATTTGGTTTACAGAGTGCTAAAAGGAATCATTGTTTCACCCTCTACAAGCTATTTAACTGCTGTTTCCCCCACCTCCCAATTGGGGCTTCAGGGGAACCATACAGAAGTTTACCATTCCAGCTTTGTGGACTGAAAACTTATATGTGTCACTCTTCCCGCACTCAGCAAAGTCTATCCCATTTTCTCTCTTTCTCTCATCTGTCTGTCTGTCTGTCTGTCTGTCTGTCTATCTATCATCTATCATCTATCTATCATCTGTCTTTATCATCTATCTACAGCTAGATTTTGGAGGTATGTTGTACCTGTCATCAGGTGGCACTTTTAAGTCAGATTTCAATCTTATTCTTCTTTAAACAATTGTATTGTAATACTCCAAAATTTAAATGTAATATTACCTTTTTATATAAATAATTCCAGCATTTTAAAATGCCTATCCAATGCCAGCTTCTCTCCAATTTAAAAATCCAATCTTCTGTATTTTAACAA
>WNWU01009703.1:0-11762 GCA_012654045.1 Ptyas mucosa | reverse complement strand
TCCCCATGTTCAATTCTCAATGAAGGTCATGGACCCTGGAAACTAGGCTTAGTCCACGTGAAATGGGTCATAAATCTTTGGAAAAAAGAGGAAAGACCAAAATTTCTCCCACCTTGTTGAGCAACTTTAACCGTGAAAGACTTCTTTGGTAGATAGTAAGTCTCTGTCTTTCCAAAGTCACCATTATCTGTGGGATGGGATCCTTCTTGGGGAGAATCAAGGAGCTCCCGATTCCGGACTTCCGGTTGAGCCAGCGGCACCGCCAGACGCTTCTTTTGAAGCGCCAGCCCCAGACTCCGTAGAACCGCAAGAACAGCGAAAATCGGCTGTCTTGCGGTTTGGAATCCTTCCCCCCAGGAAGAAGGGGGGAAGGAGAGCAGACGGGTGGGGTAGAGCTCCCTGAGAGCACCAGATTTACCTAATAATCTGGTGCTCGAAGATGAGAGCTCCCCGTGAAGCCTGTCCAAAGCTCCGGACCTGGGATGCCTCTGACTGGGAAGTTTTTCCCTGTCAGAACTAGATGCCGCGGCCACCCCATCAAACAACTTTAAACAAATACCTTTTGAATCAAGTTGGCAGAGCACAAGTTGCACGAAGGAAACAGCAAGTATTTTTTTTCTCTTTTTCTAACTCCAGGGACTTACTTTCTTAAAAGATTTCTCCTAAGTGGAAAGTGAAAGCAAGATGGCGTTTGAGTTTCAACGGGGTGTGAAGAAGTGAAAGTTAAAAACAATTATTGACAAGCCCCTGTTTGAAACGTAAAACTCCTTTTTGAAAAGTGGATGGAATAAGAAAGGATGTAATAATAATAACTCAAGCAGCAATATAAATTAAAAAGTCTTTTTTTTCTTTTTTCTTCTTGAAATTCTTTTTTTTCTTTTTTTTTTCTTTTTCCCCGTCCTCCTGGAGGGGAAGGAAGAAGGGGGGCAGGATGGCTGGGCTTCTCGAAAACAAAGAAAGGAAAGGAGGGTTATTTAACTCTCAATGGTCTGAATTTGAGGAAGCTTTGAGTTCAATTACCTCTGCTTTATTGAAAAGAATTGATACTATATTTCAAGCTTCTCAAGCTGGAAACAATGAAATACATGGAAATACTGAGTCACAATCAAGCAGTGGGGGATTGAATCAAGAGCTGGGAAAGGAAAAAAAACATCAAAAGACCATAGCAGATTTTACAGAAGAGAGAAAGATGAAGGCTGAGCAGGAGCAAGAAGTTCTGCAAGCTGATGACTTGTTTCCAGAAGAAGCCATATTTCTGCAAAAAGTTTATAATATCCAATCCCAAAAACCGCAAATCCCTGCTGGAGTTAAAAAAGGCAGAGGGATTAAAGTTAAGAAGAAAGTTCGTAAAAAGGAAAAGAAGAAAGCCTGGAGAAATGGAAAATAACCCTGCTTGACGAGATGATGGTCCTTAAAAAGCATTGTTTAAATGTTTAAAGACTTTGAACTTTTGGGGGGGAAGAAAAAAAAAAAGTACACAGCAATTCAATGCCAGTTAACCAAGTGATGAACGATGAGGAGGCAATCTATAGCTGTATTGGAATATTTTGAGAAGAATAAACAGATCACAGCAATGCTGGTGTGTTGGGTTGTGAAATATGCCCTGACTTGAAGGAATTGGAACATTTTATTAAGGACTGTGATAAATCTGGATTTAACTGTAAACGTAGAAGTTTCATTGAATATACTAAATCGGAGCTTTCTGTTTGATGGTAATAAATATAAGGCAAAAGGACTATGGATCTAGAGCAATTGCAGTTGATCTGGTGGTTTCCTTAATACGCTTGATGGATCTACTAATCTAGTTTTGACTGGATTTGATGGATATTACTACAATTATAATTATAAAGTCACTCGGGGGGTTTTTTTTTATAAAGAAGCAAATTACTATTTAGGTGGGTAGACGCAAATGATGAAGATATTTTATATGCTGTCGGAAGATGTGAAGACAAGAAGATTAGCAACTGGTTTAATCTAGTATGAAGAATTAAAATGTTTGATATAGTTATTAAATGATGTTTTATCTGTATTGATAAATTTATAAGAGGTTTGATTGTTATATTCCTTTTTTGACTAAAAACTTTATTATTATTGTTTTAAGTGTTTTAACTATAAATGGACCTTGATGGTTTAAAAATGGAGGACGGAAGATTTTATATAGTATTCTATTTTAAATTTGGGGGGGGGGTTGTTTTTTTTTGACTGAGGGTTTTTTATTTTTCTTTGTTGTTGGGTTTTCTTTTTCTGTTTTAAATGAAAGAAGTTACAAAATATCTTGTTAGATTGTGTAGACTTAATAATTTGCTAAGTATTAATTAGTTATACTGAGTAATGATAGTTGTGATTACGTAATATTTAATTGTTTTATTAACTGCTGTAACTATAAATGGAGACATGGAGATTAATTTTGTCAAATTAGATGGAATGAGAAGAAAAGAAGACTTGCTTTCCTTTAATTTACCTGTTTAATGATTAGGATTATGATAAGTGTGAAATGGAGTTTAACTTAGAGAATTTGAGCTGTATTTTATCATGTACTTGTATTTGCTCTGGGAAGTCCGGGGGGTGGTGGGGGAGGGGGGAGAAAATGTATGTAAAAATTTTATTAAAAAACTTTTTCAATAAAAAAAAAAAAGGAGCTCCCGATTCCCAGATCTGCTGCTAGATCTCCATTTTGATCCGCGGAAGCGCAAACCATCGTAATTCACAGAGGGGCCTTTAAATGCACCAGGCTCCAGTTTGGGGTTAGTGTAGCACCAGGTCTATTTCAAAGCACCATGGAGCGACTGCTACAAGGACTGCCGGGATGGTACCCTATTTTGACGATGTCCTCATCAGTGCCCAAAATGAATCACAACTTAAGGACAGAGTGCGACAAGTACTTTTAAAATTTAGGGAAGCGGGACTGCGAGTTAAGAAAAACAAATGCATGATCGCAGGTCCTTTCGTAGAATTTTTGGGTTACCGAGTTGATGGGTCAGGCATCCACCCCACTGAAAGCAAAGTTAGGGCTATCCAAAACGCGCCCACACCGACTTCCAAGGCTGGACTGCAGGCGTTTTTGGAACTTTTGAACTTTTATACAATGTTCCTTAGAAACAAAGCCACCGTAGCAGAACCCCTACACAGACTATTGGGAAAAAATGTTCCGTGGGTCTGGGGCAAGGCAGAGGCGGCCGCTTTTAAGGCTGTTAAACGACTCTTATCGGACGACAGTTTCCTAATCCAGTACAATTCAAATTTGCCACTTGTCCTCGTTTGCGATGTGTCCCCTTTTGGAGTGGGCGCTGTGCTGAGCCATAGACTACCGAATGGGTCAGAGGCACCCATTGCATATTACTCTCACACCCTGTCCAGTGCAGAACAAAACTACAATCAGCTGGACAGGGAGGCCTTGGCTGCTATTGCGGGGTTTAAAAAATTTCACGAGTATTTATTTGGCTGGACTTTTGAACTTGTGACTGACCACCAGCCTCTGTTGGGACTCCTGGCTGGGGACAAGCCTACCCCCACCGCCCTGTCCCCCCAGATGACCAGGTGGGCTATTTTCCTAGCCACCTATTCTTATCGATTGGTACATTGGCCCGGGAGAACTCTGGGCCATGTGGATGCCCTCAGTCGCTGCCCCCTTCCTGACTTATTGGAAGATCCTACTCCGGAAGCCTCTATATTGTTGCTTGATGTTGTATCCTTGGGGCCACTTACGTCGGGCAAGGTGGCAAGGGCATCTACCAAAGACACTGTTATTCGTACTGTTATGGGTTGGGTCATGAGGGGGTGGTCGCCCAAGGTGGAAAATGGGGAAGTTCAAGTTTTTTTTAACAAGAAGAACAAATTGTCTATGCAAGGGGGTTGCCTGCTATGGGGCGATAGGGTGGTAATTCCCTTACAGTTACGGCAAAGGGTTCTGGAACTTTTGCATGAGGGGCACCCTGGTATAGTTCGCATGAAAGGTCTAGCAAGAAGTTATGTGTGGTGGCCACAGCTTGATAAGGATGTCGTGGAATGGGTAGGCAAGTGTAGGCTATGTCAGGAATCCTGGCCGGATCCCCCTTCAGCCCCCGTCAGAGAGTGGGAAAGACCAAAAGGGCCATGGGGGAGGATTCACATAGATTTTGCGGGACCATTTCACGGACAAAATTTTCTAATAATTGTTGACGCTTTCTCTAAGTGGCTAGAAATAGCCCTGATGCCATCAACCATGTCCGAGGCAGTAATCAAGGTCCTCAGGAAACTTTTCGACTTCCGGTGCTGCCGCGGACCATGGCTGACTGTCTTTTGAAGACCGCCAGCCCTGTCGCCTGTCAAAGAGCCGTTTCGGAGGTTGGAAACGGCTCGAAAACCTCCGAATCATGAAGACTTCGTGAGGAGAGCCGGTGGCTGCAGGTAGAGTCCCCTGTGAGACCCCCAGAAAGTTTTTTTCGCTTCTGGGGAGTTAACAGGGTGGGACTCCCTATCCAAGCCGCTGAAGCTCCAGACGACCGGGAAACTCTGCAAAATTGCAGAGCAAGATAGAGCGGCAGCAGTTATACCACCAAACAAAAATAAAGGAGAATTGGGACTTCCTATTCAACAGCAAGTATTAAAGTTTTCTGAAATATTTTGCAAGATTAAAGGAATTTGGAACTGAGAGAGGGGGAAAGAGGAAAGAAAAAAAATGGCGCTTGCTTTCAGCGGAGAGCAGCTGAAAGCGAAAGTAATCTGATCAGTGTATTCGGCTACACTTTAAAGTAACAAATCCGGCTGGAAGAGGCAGAAAAGTAACAAAAAATAAAATAAAATAAAAATAGTAACTGATTTTTATAGACCTGATTGAATCTGGAGAATCTTTTAGGGAAAGTTGCTAGAATTTGTGGAAAAGGAAGATCTTTAAGGGGCAAAATGGCAACAAAGCAACCGGAGGGGATTCCCCCACACATAAGCAGAAGCAGCCTCAAACTGCGCAGTTGCAAATTCAGACAAAGGAAGAAAGTTATCATGACCTTATTATTAAAGAAATTAAGAGATCAGAACAGGAAGTCAAAGGAATTATTCAAGAAAAATATGAAGCAGTTAATAAAGATATTCAAACAGTTGTTAAAGGCCTGTCTGAGGTAGTGTTGCAGATTGATAAAAAAGTGGATAATCTTGCTTTAGAGGTGGAGACTAAATTTAAGGTATCCGATTCAAGAATTGCTGAAGTTGAAGAAATAACACAAAAAATTGAAAATGAGATTACTATGATGCAATTTCGATCAATGGAATTTGCTATTAGACTCAGAGGAGTAAAAGAGAACACCAGGGAAGATCTTAGAAAAATCTGTGCTGATGCTTTAGCGGTTTTGCTGAAGGTAGAACCTGGTGAGGTTCTGTGCAAGATTGACAAGGTGTACAGAGTTAACTCTCATGTGGCAGTACAAAGGCAACTGCCTAGAGATGTGGTGATATATTTCACAGACAGAAGAATAAGAAATGATATTTTGCAAAGCTCATTTGTCACTTCTGTTCTAGTTGATGGAGTTGAGATCGCAGTTTTCAAAGAACTACCACCCAAAATGTTAAGAGACAGAAAGGATTTTGGATTTTTGGTGGCAGAATTGAAGAAACAGAATATACAATTCAGCAGGTGTAATACTGAGGATTCGAGGAGTTAGATACCGTCTTAATACTATTGCAAAAGCAGAAGAATTTTACTATAATGTTTTGAAAGCGGGTTCTCCTCCTCCACATACATCTTCACCAATAGATAAGGATGTGCAATTACAAGCTGAGTTTGAACAAGAAACTGAAGAACAAATAAAGCAGTCCCAAAAGGAGGCAAAAGAAGCTCAGGGAGCGGTTGGTGGCGTTGTGGTTGATCCTTTTGCACCACTTGAAATTTCTCCTTTGGAAGAAACATCTAAAACTATTACAGAGGAGGCGCTGGATCTTGAATTGAGAACATCTAAACTGGAAGAGCAACGCATAACTAGAGCAATGTCCAAACAAATGAAGGAAGCACAGCAACAGGAACTGTACAAACCACAACGAGAAAAGAAAACTAAAGCAAAACAGCAAGCTGAAGTCATGGGAGGAGCTAAACCGAAGATTACTTCTGTAAAAAAGGATCTTCAGCAATTGCTCTCAAAACTTCAGACAGGATCAAATGGCACTTAAAGTTTTGTCTTGGAACGTAAATGGACTGAACTCTCCACAAAAAAGAAGCAAGGTATTTCATTATTTGAAGCAATTTCACAATGATATTATTTGTTTGCAAGAAACTCATATAAAATTGCAAGATCAGAAATATTTGATAAACTCAAGATTGGGAATGCAATTTGTTGCCTCAAACTCGGAAAAGAAGAATGGAGTGGTGATTTATATAAATAAAAGACTTTTAGCTAAAATTATAGAAACAGATGAATATGGAAGATATATTGCAATTGAACTTATTATAGACAATTGGTCCAACTTTGTTGGTTGGAATATATGCTCCAAACCAGCAACAGGAAAATTTTTATAAGATGCTTCATTTAAAAATTCTGGAATGGAACTACACATCTATTATACTGATGGGGGACTGGAACGGAGTAATTCAACCTAAAAGTGTTAAAAAAAGTACAGCTAAATTAGGGATTAAGTTACCACAAGCTTTTTTTGAAATGCAAGAGGATTTGGAACTGAAAGATATTTGGAGAGTTCACAACCCAAACGAATTGGACTTTACTTTCTACTCGGATAGGCATAAATCCTTTTCCAGGATAGATTTCTTTTTGTTAACTACTGATTTACTTCCCAAAGTAAAGAAGACAAAGATATTTCCTAGGACCTTGACTGACCATAGTCTGGTCTGGATGGAAATTGAGATGGGTAAAAGAGAAAGAAGATCCTGGAGATTAAATGAGAATCTATTTAGATATGAAAAAAACATAATTGAACTTAAAAAACACTTAAAGGAGTTTTTTAAACTGAATTTGAATAAAGGTACCCCTACTGAAATAGTCTGGGACGCAGGCAAAGCATATATGCGGGGTGTACTGATTCAAATGAACTCTAAATATAGACAGAGTCAACAGAAAAGGAGACTACAGTTGGAAAGTGAGATAAAGAAGAAAGAACAACAATTGATACAAAAACCAGCAGATGGTCAATTGCAAACAGTTATAAAACTTCTGAAGGATCAATTCCAAATGCTGATAGCAGATCAAACAGCAACTAACTTACAATTTGCAAAGCATAATACTTTTACTAATGCTAACAAACCGGGCAGATGGTTGGCTTATACACTGAGGAAACAAGCAACTACACGAATTATTGATAGTACTGAGTATGCCGGCAAAGAAGTTTATCAACAAGAATTAATTAAAAAGGCCTTTTTGGATTATTATACCAAATTATATGCTAAAGATAATATACAGAACAGTTCTATAGATAAATATTTAGACGAAAAGAGAGTATCAAAGATTTCATCAGATCAAAAGGAAAATTTGGAACAATTGATAACAGTTGAGGAGATTAGTTTTGCCATAAAACAACTGAAAACAGCTAAAGCTCCAGGGACGGATGGCCTAACCGCAGTTTATTATAAAACTTTACAAGAGGAAATGATTGAACATCTTAAAGACTTATTTTGTAATATACAATTAGGAGGTAAGATACCTTCCTCGTGGAAAACAGCCTTTGTCTCACTGATACCAAAAGAAGAATCAGGTCCTAAGAAACCAGAAATCTATAGACCAATATCTCTTTTAAATACAGATTATAAAATCTTTGCAAAAGTATTGGCCAACAGATTGATGCCAGTTATTCAAAAGGTGATACATCATGATCAAGCGGGATTTATTGAAGGCAGATATATGAAGGAGAATGTCAGGCAAATTATAGATCTATTGGACTATCTAGATAAGAATAAACAGATCTCTGCAGCGCTGGTTTTTTTGGATGTGGAAAAAGCTTTTGATCGAGTGAATTGGAATTTTATAATTAAGACTTTGGAAAAAATGGATTTGGGGGAGCGATTTATACAAGCGATTGGAACAATTTATCATGAGCAATCTGCACAACTTATTATTAATGGATGTCTAACATCAAATTGTAATATACAAAAAGGTACAAGACAAGGCTGTCCACTATCCCCATTATTATTTATTTTAACTCTAGAAGTCTTATTGAATGCAATACGGGATTCGAAAACTTTGAATGGAATAGTCATAAGGCAAGAGGACTATAGAACTAGGGCATTTGCAGATGATCTGGTTGTTACCCTATCACAGCCGGTGAAATCAATAATCCAGATGAAGGATATTATAGAAGATTATGGCATGGTATCTGGTTTTAGATTGAATCAGAAAAAAACTAAAATGATTGTTAAAAATTTGACTGAGAGTAAGAAAAAGGAACTTGAAAGAGTGGCAGGTTTCGAAATTGTTTCAAAGGTCAAATATTTAGGAGTACAAATCGCAGACTCAAATATAAAACTGTTTCAAAATAATTATGAGGTTCTGTGGCAAAAGATACAAAAAGATATGCAAACTTGGAAGAAACTGCAGTTATCTTTACTTGGAAGAATATCAGCAGTAAAAATGAATGTTTTACCTAGATTTATTTTCTTATTTCAAATGATACCGGTGCTTAAGTCAGATAAACCACTGCAAGAATGGCAAAAAGGAGTTAATAAATTTGTTTGGAATGAAAAAAAGCCAAGAGTGAAACTGAAAATAATGCAAGATACTCGGGAGGGGGTGGTCTTAGACTTCCAAACCTCCGATTATATTATGAAGCAGCTGCATTGATACAAATAAGTGATTGGTTTGGAAAAACCAAGACTGAATTGTTGAACATAGAAAGTCATGACCTTGTCTGGGGATGGCATGCACATTTATTTTATGACAATAAAGTGGATAAAGTTTTTAACAGTCATCTACTTAGAAATGCCTTGATGAGAATCTGGAAGAAGCACCGAATCAAATGGGATTATAAGATTCCTTTATGGCTGGACCTTGCTGATACCATGTGGAACGGGCCCCAATTCACGGCCACACAAATTGAAACCTATTTAGCGGAGTTAGGAATTAGACACGCCTTATCGGCCCCATTTCATCCGGCTTCTAATGGCCTTGTTGAAAGATTTGCAACAACCACCAAAGAAGCCCTCTCCCGGCTCTATGCGGGAGATTGGCAAACTAGAATCGACCAGTTCTTAGCAATACAACATGCCACCCCATGCACTGCCACAGGGCGCAGTCCAGCAGAACTCCTAATAGGTCGGAAACTTAGGTGCATCTTAGACCGATTACACCCCAATTACTCCCAAGACATGTTTAAAGGGGAAGGAATACGACTACGACAATTTCAAATAGGCATCATAGTGTTCGCTAGAAATTATGCCAATGGGCCACTTTGGGTTGCCGGAAAAATTGTGGGAATCACCGGTCCTAAATCATATACAGTCGATGTAGGGCAAGGGAAGGTTTGGAGGAGACATATAGATCAACTGCGGAAATGTTTAGACTCTGAAGACTCAGAATATCCAAGTATTGTTGACCCTGATTGCCAAAGTTTTCCCACCACAGCTACCTCAAGCCCGAGTAAGCCGGATTACTTATCTGGCAAGCCTAGGCTCCAGCACTGCCCCATCGAACTGACATTTCCTGCCAGGGAAGACCACGCCTCAGGAGAAATCCAGGAGGTTCCATTGGCGGAGCCAGGAGAGGCAACAGGCCCCTCTGACCGGCTCGACGCTTCACCGACAACTGAACTGCGCAGGTCAACCAGAGTGAGATCACGCCTTGGTCATCTGCGTGATTTTGTATGTAAAAATGTAAATTGGTAGATTAAGTGTTTTCTGGGAATGGAGGAGTGTTATGTATGTATCTATTTGAGTGGGAGATTTGAACTGGGAACTGTTTGTGATTGATTAACAGGTTTCAGAACTGTATATAAGGAGGGCTGTTGCCTGTGTTTCTTTGTTGAAGTCTCACCCTGAATTAAAGAGCTGTTGTCACTAGCTTGCTTGTGCCTCTCATTATTCCCACGCTATAACAAGCCCCACCCCATCTGGTCAGGGCAGTTCAGGTGCTGTCGGAAAGCTCTCCTCTGAGGGAGGGGCCCTCCTTGGGGTTGGCTGGGAGGGAGAGGGGCTCTGACGTCACAGGTGAGGACGGGTGGCCCTCCCAGGTGAGCCCTGGGCACCTGCAGGCCAGGTGGGGCTGGTGGGGTCCAGTGGGGAAATGCAGTCAGCTGCCAATTTCCCCCTGGGGCAGCCAGGTGCTTCTTCCTCCTGCTCTGGGAAGTGGGGCACCCCATAGGGAGTGGGGTCCCTCTGGCCTTGCAGAGAAGGGCTGAGGTGGGGGAAATGGGGTGGGGGTCGAAGTCCGGTTTGCTAGCTTTGGATCTGGCAGGTGGGTGTTGTTCCCCCAGGGGTCAGAGGTTGCGTGAAGATGAACCAGCTTGGTCCTGGCCAGAATAGCCGGCTGAGGCAGGAGCAGAGTTTCTTGGGAGATTAAACTGGGCTTTCGAGGCCTCTTGGGGGATCAGGATTGGATCTGGCCCTCCTCAGCCAAGCCCAGCACTGCTCTGACCCCTTCCGTCCCCTTTGCAGGACCCCACAGCGGAGCCCTTGCAGGAGTGACATCTGAATGTCTCCCCAGGTGGTTGATTCACTGAGCTGAGTGACCAAACGCCTTTAACCGTCATGGAAGGGTGTAGCCTCCTTAACCTGGATTGGGAAGGAACCCTCTTTCCTGGGCTGACTTGAGTGGGCCAAGTTCACAGCTCATGTGAAGGGCATCCAGATGTTTCCAGGCTTTCCAGGACAGCTGGGTGCACCTGAGCTGGGCATTGCCCACAGTCAGTCCTGAATCTTGTCTGGGGGCGCAAAGGAGTTGGGTTCTAGAGGGACCCAATCTCAAAGCGGCTTCCTTCTCCCTTCCATCCCCAAAGGAGCCTCTGAGGACCAGGGGTCTCGTCCTTGGTCGCCCATGAAGCCCCTGAAAATATTGACTGAGACTTTGAAATAGGTTGACTCCATTTCACACATTTGGGTGCCTGGGAACCTTCCCCCAACCTGTGTCCATGTGTGAAGCAGGTCATCACGCTAACCTGGCATCTGATTGATGCATTTTGCCATGGCCCACTTTGCCAACGTAGCAGTTCTCCTTCATGAACCCGGATTAAGGGTGTTGTATGGACTCCTCTAGATTCACCAGCAACCAGCTATGCGATGATGGCCAACACAGACAGGCCAGACTGCAGACAGGATGGAAAACTTTTCATAGGTTCTGCTTTGGGCTTTGGGGTTTTCCGCAACCCACTGTAAAACATTGTTTAGCCCATTATCTGAAGCAATTCCAGGTTTGGCATTCGGGCAATAGAGTTGGGTTAATGGGAGAGAGACAAAAATGAATCTTTGTGGATGGAGGGGGTCCGTGATTTCCCACAATGTCTGGACAAAGCTTGACAGAGGCTTGCAGAGATCTCTCCATGGCTGTTCAGAGCAGGGGTGAAATCTACTTACCTTCCCTACCGGTTCAGAAGTGCACGTGCATGCTTGGCCCCTCTGCACATGTGCAAAGCCTTCTGCGCATGCACAGAGGGTCAAAAACAGGTTACTTCCTGGTTAAAACCAGGAAGTAATGACATCCGGTGGGTGGGCAGAGCCTCGTGCTGCCGCCATTACCGCATCTGCGAACCACACGCCTCCACCGCTACCATTTCGGCCGAACCGGTCCGAACCAGCAGCATTTCACCCCTGGTTCAGAAGATTAACTGGTGACTTTGATGCTCTTTCTCCTGCTTGGAGCCTC
>WNWU01009686.1:0-15826 GCA_012654045.1 Ptyas mucosa | reverse complement strand
GAAACACTGCTTGCAGATGAGAACTGCTTTGTTTGCACTTTCGTGAGAGCACAGTTCCAAAAACCATACAGATGAGCAAAGCAATAACCCTACATTTCCTCGCTTTTTATTTTAATGAAGGCAAACGAAAATCATCCAAAGCATGCAATTGAATCACATTCAAAGTAGGTTGAGGAGACTTACAAAACATTGCAAAAAATGAAGGAATACATTGCATACAACAACAAAAAAGTATAAGTAGTGCAATTACAATTATACCATAGAAAACCAATTGTTTTAACCAAGCAAGATCAGGTAACCAACTAGTTAACCAAGCAAAAGGAGAAAATTCTTCATGTACATTATTTTTCACAGACGCTTGTAAATTAGCTAATTCATCTTCAATGGTTTTATTAAGTGAATGAAAATGCACAGCACAAGCACGCTGACCAACCAAGGAACAAAATCCACCTTGACAAGCTAATAAATAGTCTATAGCAAAACGTTGTTGAATCAAATCCTGATTTAGTTCTTCGATTTCATTTTGCAAATCACGAATAATTGCAGCAGTAGCATTAATAGATTTCTCCAATCGACATGTGAGTCCCAAAATAGAATGTCTATTGCCTTGAGCTATTATTCCTGGATACGATCCCAAAGTAATAGTTCCAGTTATCGGTCCAGCTAATGCACGTCCAAAAGTAGGCAATGAAGAAAGTTGAGTATCAATAATAATTTCATCAGAACATGTTGTTCCCAAAGCCGCACGTCTCTTTTGAGTTGACAAACCACCAAGAGTACCTATCTGTACAGGTAAAGACAAATATCCAATTGCAGCACATTGATAGTTCTGAGGGTGTACATTTGTTGCATATTTATCAAAGAAAAACCACATAGCAGGATCTTTTAATTGCCATCCAGCACAGATCGATCCACGAGTTCCAGTACCTGAAACTTCAGTAACTTGAAAAATATGAAAATCATCAGAATACATATCAGGTATAAGATTATGACCCTGTAATGTTTCATTAATACTACCCCATAACCAATATTTCTGAATACAATAACTATAATTCCCTACTTTATCTAAAATAGGTTTAGCTGTCGGGTAATCAGACCATTTAGCAAACCAATTATAACGGGCGTAACAACAAAAACATAAACCTCTAGTAAATTGATTAATACGAAGATACTTCCATTTAACCAAATTCAATTCATGTGGAGGAGTAGAAAATAACCACGAAGAAGAAATATGCTGAAGTTGCGAAACAATGAAAGCAGAGGAATTAATTAAATTAGGAAGAAAAGCAACGTGACCAAGAGCCATAGGAGGTTCATAATATAAAGTAACATTACGACCATGAATGAGAAACATGTATTGAACATGACGAATCCAAAGATTAGGACTAAGAGAACAATCAGGAGTTATGGAAGTAGGAGAAACCAGAGAGAGAAAACAAAAGAAAAAACAACACATAAGAAAAGATTTATTGAAATGTTGTTGAACTTCAAATGGATCCCAAGTCAGGAGTGGAGGACGTTGCGACTTGAGAGGTTTCAGCCGTTGCAGGCGTTTTTCCATGATAAGGATGAACACAGCGGCCTGGAATCCACACAGCTTGTTTCGTCCGCAGATCTTCAATTGCAGCGTAACCACGACCCCAAGTTATAAGTTTAGTAGGTCCACGCCAGGCAGGATCAGGAAGTTGACGATAGAGTGCCAAGGGTCGTGAAACAGGATCCTGAATATGAAAATGTAAATTGACTGGAATTTCTGAAAAGGAATCTAAAAATGTTAAGTAATTCCATGCATACAGAGCAATAGAGATCAAATTTTGAATTTTTCGCAAATGGAATGGGCCAGATTCAGTTTTTATTGATTTAGTCAATGTAGCTTTAAATGTACTATGAGCTCGCTCAATTATAGCTTGCCCTTGAGAATTGTAAGGAATTCCATGTATCAATTGAATGTTCCATTGTTGACAGAAAGAAGTAAATTCCTTACTAGTATATGCTGGACCATTGTCAGTTTTCAATTGACTTGGTCGTCCCATGACAGAAAAAGTAGAAAGACAATGAGATACTGCATCAGAAGTGCGCTCAATTCTAGAAGCAGTAACCCATAAAAAATGAGAATAAGTGTCAATGGTTGCATGTAAATAAGTATATGGTTTAAAAGTAGCAAATTGTGTGACATCCATTTGCCAAATTTGGTTGGCTTTTGTTCCTCGAGGATTTACTCCCATAGGAAAAGGAACAGCAAATTGTTGACAAGAAGTACATCCCCGAACAATATCACGAGCCTGGGAAATAGGAACAGAAAATTGTTTAGCTAAAGATTTAGCATTCTGATGAAAATATGAATGACTAGCAACAGGATCAGAAAAAAGAATTGTAACATCCTTTAGAGTCTCATCAGCTTGCCTGTTTCCTTCTGTCAAAGAATTTTGAAAAGGAGTATGGCTCCTAATGTGCTCAACATATAAAGGAAAGACACGGCCTTCCAAAATATGCTTTAGAGATAAAAACAAAGACAAAAGATTAACATCAAGAGAAACAGAACAATAAGCATACGGAAGAGATTGCATTGCAAGAAAGACATATTGTGTATCAACAATTAAGTTAAGAGGCTGATCAGAAAATAATCTCAAAGCCAAAATAACAGCTGCCAACTCAGAACGTTGGGCAGATGTTTGAGTAGAAGTGAATTTCGAAAACCATCGTTGACCATCCGTCCAAACCACAACACCACGAGTAGGTGATCCATCTGTAAACACTGTTAAAGCTTCAGGAAGAGGAGAACGAGTAAAAATAGAAGAAAATGAAAGATTCAATGTATTTGTAATAACTATTCTAGGATCTTTAGGTAAAGAATACTGAATATCACCAAGATATTGAGAAAAAGCAATTTGATATGAATCAGAAACAGTCATCAAATATTCATGTTCAAATTTAGTACGAGTGAAAGCAATACCATCCAAATCATGACCTATTAATTGCAAAGATCGTCGTCGTGCTTTCATAATCAATTCTTCTAAAGCCTGCTGATAAGGAAAAATATTTCTAGGAGGAGAAGCAGACAAATTCAACCATTCATGAATATGAATTGTTTTTTCAGTAAAAGGAGAATAAAGACAAGTAGGTAAAGGTGAAGTAGGAAGAATTGCTAACCATAGTTTAGTAGCTATAGAAACAATTCTATCAACATATCTCAATTTAAGTTTATTTAGAATGTCCTGAAGACATTGCTTTTGCAAAGCAGTAAGAGACACCATATCCCCAGGATGATTAGAACCTTTTAATAAAGAAAAGAGGGGTAACATTTCTCCTGTAGAAATTTGAAAATATGGACGAGCCCAATTAATTATACCTAAAAGTTTTTGCCACTGAACCAAAGTATATGAAGATTGCACTTTGAGTTCAGGTAAGGTAGGAATGGAAGAAGATTGTAAAACTTTAAATCCCAAATATGAATAAGGTTCAGTTCGTTGTATTTTTTCAGGAGCTATGTAAAGCCCCCTGCTGGCTACGATAGTAGTCAATGTTTGTAGCACTTGTTCTTCGTCAAAATCTGGACCTGCAATTAAAATATCATCCATGTAATGATAAACTAAAAAAGAAGGAAATTGATCACGAAAAGGTTGCAAAGCTTGATCCACAAAGTATTGACAAATAGTAGGAGAATTAAGCATACCTTGTGGTAGAACAGACCAATGATATCGTTGTGTAGGTTGGCTATTGTTTAAAACAGGTACAGTAAAAGCAAATTTTTCTTTATCCTGTGACTGCAAAGGAATGGTGAAAAAACAATCCTTCAAATCTACTACTAACAATTTATAAGATTGTGGGATTAAATTAGGATTAGGAAGGCCACACTGTAAAGGTCCCATAGATTGTATACACTGATTGATTTTTCTCAAATCATGTAATAAGCGCCATTTACCACTTTTCTTTTTAATAACAAACACAGGAGTGTTCCAGGGACTAGTGGAAGGTTCAATGTGGCCAGCAGCTAATTGTTCCTGTACTAATGAATGAAGAGCAACCAATTTTTCAGACGATAGAGGCCACTGCTCAACCCACACAGGAGTAGAACAAAGCCACTTAAGAGGAAGTGCCATCGTCCAAAATCAGATGAGCATTAAGAAGAGAAAGAAGATCCCTGCCCCAGATATTAGTATGAATATCTAAAATGTAAGGATGTAAAGACACAGACTTACCAGCAGAAGTTGTGATGACTATGGGGTGAGAGCTTTGCCAAGCAGCCGTAGACCCACCAATGCCCCACAAGGAATTAACATCACGTCTAGGCCATTGCACAGGCCACTGTAAAAGGGAGATGACAGTAACATCGGCACCTGTATCTAATAGACCTTGAAAAGGTTGCTTATTAAGATATAAAGTAAGAAATGGTCTACAAGAATTAATAGACTGAAGAAGTCCTATAGAATCAAGAGTTGAACCAAATCCAGAATTACCACGATGTCCAGTACCTGGATTAGGTACCTGATAAGGAAGGAAAAGAAGTTGTGCAACAGAAGATCCTTTGGGAAGAAATTGTGGAATATTAACCCAAATTTGCATAAGAATCACTCCAGTGTAATCAGAATCAATAACTCCTGGAACAACAAAACAACCTAATTTATGAGCAGAAGATCATGGTAAGATAAGACCAACTAAACCAGAAGGAAGAGGACCAGTGAACTGAGAAGGTACAAGCTTAACTTCTAAAGGAAATTTAAAATCCAAATCATGTTGAGTTATTAAATCGACCCCAGCGCTACCGGCTGTGGCCGAGGTGGCATACGAGAGGGAGGAGGAGGAAGGGAGAGAAGATTCACGGGAAAAGCACGCTTTTGGTTCTGGGTGGGTGCCACACCCAATTGCAAGTTTCCCGAGCGAAAACGACACTGACTAGCCCAGTGAAAACCTCTCTTACAAATAGGACATTTCTTTGTAGGACGATCACCACGATCACCACCAACAGATGTCATTAAACAACAATCTTTCTGAAAATGACCTGCTTTTCCACATTTGAAACAATTCCCCACAGGCTTTCTCCCTTTTTGAATTGCAGCAGCTAATAAATTCATGTTATATGATTGACAACCAATATCCTGGCAAACACGTAACATGTCTGCTAAAGTATACTGATTTGTAGCTTTTAAAGGTTGGAGAGCACGTTTACAGTCTGCATTAGCATTTTCAATGGCCAATTGACGCAGTAATTCTGCTGCTGCTTCATGATTATCCAATTGTTGACGTAAAGCTTTTGAAAGTTTTTCTACAAAATTAGCATAAGGCTCAGTCGCTCCTTGGCGTATAGTAGAAAAACTAATTTTTGGCTCGCCAGCCTGAGGAACTTTTAAAAAAGATCTAAAGGCACATTCAGAAACTACAGCTAGTGTAGCAGGAGGAAGAACAACCTGTGCAGGAATAGTTGCAAATTGACCTGATCCAACCAACTGTTCCACTGTGTAAGCACCACCACCACCTAAAGCAGCTGCATTAGCATGACGCAAATATTCACTTTCCCAGACCACATACTGCATAGAAGTTAAAATCATTTGAAACAATTGCTTCCAATCTTGAGGTATCATAGTATACCCATTCTTAATTCCTTCTAAAAGACCTCTAGTAAAATTTCCAGTAATCCCATAATCAGAAATAGCCTTCTTCAACTCTCGTAAAATTTGAAATGGCAAACCTTCCCATTCCGCTATCTGTTGTCCAGCTTGTGGTCCTGGTTGATATTGCACTGGACATACAGACAACAATTCAGCTAACTCTTCCCCAGAAACAGCAACATCTGTCTTACAATTCTCTACCATCTTTTGAAACGAAGACTTCGGAACAATATTAGAAGGAGGAATATTAGAAAGAGGAGGCTCCTGTTTAATGTCAGAAGAGACTAATTCCTGTTTAATGTCAGAAGAGACTGGAACAATAGTAGAAGATGGAAGTTTCTGATCAATGTCAGAAGAAACAAAAGAAACAGAAGAAGATTTTAATAGCTGTTGTTTAATGTCAGAAAGAATAGAAAGTATGTCAGAGTCAGGAGGAGCAGAAGGTATTACTGCAGATGCAGAAGAAATGTTTTCAGTTTCAGGATCAGGAGAAAGTAGTTCAGCTTTAGATGTGGAAGAGATTAATTCAACATTAGAATCAGCGTTAGAATCAACATTAGAATCAGGAGACAAAACTTCCTTTTCAGATAACGGAGGACATATAACAGTAGTAGGAGTGGAAAGAGAAAGAGGTGTAAGAAGAGAAGAAAACTCTTCATCCTTTTCACCAAACATTTTAATAGCATGTCTACAGAGATGCCAAGCATGTAAAACATCCACCTCTGTACCTATCTTAGAATACAAAACCTTGCCAACGTTTTCCCAATCTGACAACTTAAAAGAACCCCTTTCAGGATAGAATGAACAAGTTAAGGCAATTTCTCGTACCAGCCGATAAATAACCTTCTGTGAAACATAAAGACCAGACTTTTTAAGAAGATACACCAAATCATCTACATGCTTCCTCTGTCCCTGAGAAAGCGAGGATCCCATACTTACAGAAACCTTTTAAGGTTGAGAAGCCCAAGGGCTGACGGTGCACCTGTCCGTTGCTGGACAAAATATGGGTCCCTGTTCCGGGCGCCAAATGTTGCATTCGTCAATGCTATCTTTGTTTCCCGGAGGCTGAAGATGAGTGGGATGAGAGAAAGGAAAACATCCACGGATAGCAGAATCAACAGCAACTTTATTGAGCATCAGACATAGTTTATATAGTTTCTAAGTTTCTCAGTTCTCACCTACTATGCGTGTTACAATATTATTGGTTAACAAGTCTCCAAGGCACAATAATTGGTTAGCACTTACATCATTGGTTTTTGTGAGAATATGCACCAAAGTGTTATACATTGAGAGCGGCAAATGTTGCAGGTTATACTTTGTTTCATCCTGTGTCCTTGTACATGCTAGAAACACTGCTTGCAGATGAGAACTGCATTGTTTGCACTTTCGTGAGAGCATAGTTCCAAAAACCATACAGATGAGCAAAGCAATAACCCTACAGAGCAGCCAACCTATTTTTTTCATCCTTCGCTTTCCTCTTGGATCTGGATGAATAGGCAGCATTTAAGACCCTGGACACAGTCCATATAGAGCGATAAGTGATGTAGCTGTCAAGAGACAGGATTCCTTCGATCTGCTCTTGGGGCAGAGCTTCTACATCCTTAATCTCTGGGCATCTTGTCCAGCCTTTCACGGACAAGCCATGCTTGGAATAGGAACAGTGAAATGCTTTGTCTTTAAATTCTATCATAGCCTCGTAGATAGATTCAAAATCACCATAGCTGGCATTTCTACCTGTCTGGATTAAGAAGGAAATATAGCCATAGATGGATGGAATAATCAATTCAGTATACCGTAAATCCAAAATGAAATCCCACAGAGCTGAAGCGATCCAGACCTTTCCAACTGTGGGTTTTGTGTAAGCTTCAATGATCTTCTGAGTAATGAATATTCCTCTAATGAAGGAATCAATCTCCACACAGTAAACAAAGACATTGACTTGTCTCCATTTGTACAATTGAAATTCATCAATATGTACATGAGGGGCAACTACAGGGATGCTTTGAGATAAAACAACGCAAATGCCATTCCTGACAAGCAGAGGAGTCAAACTTCTCATGAACCTCTCTCCACCATCAGAGTCTGGAGCAACCAGACCGACCAACGTCCACCCGAAATACTGAAGCAGTTTGATAATTGTGGGATATTGAACTCCTTTTGTGGGGACCATTCGGTAGAAAAAAGGGAAAAGTATTTTGTCATTCAGAGTCTGTGAAACAGGAACATAACTGATCTGAAAAGGGAAATTGCATTAATTGTTGAGTCAAATTCAAGCCAAGATATTGTATGTATCTTTATATATCTATATATATAATATCACTATCTCTATCTCTTTATCATCTCTCTCTCTCTCTCTCATCTCTCTCTCTCTCTCTCTCCCTATATATCATCTATCTATCTATCTATCTATCTATCTATCTATCTATCTATCTATCTTTATCCCCATTCCTAAGAAGTCTGTAAGGGGCGTGCATAAGCGCACCAGCATGCCTTCCGTCCTCGTCCTACTGTCCCCATTTATTCGTACCCATTTCCTGTATTAATATCCATGTTTATACTTATTCCAGTTATCTCATACATGTTTGACAAACTAACTAACTAAATATTATTAAGATAACAATCCTAGTTCTAGTATGCTAGAGGAAAGCACCTCAATAAGACTATATACATGTTTTCTCTGGTTGATCTGTTCATAGGTTACACCCCCTTCCACTAAGCCTTGAGTATGCAATGTTTCTTCCACAAGTAGGAAGAATCTAACTTGGATTGGACCAAGGTATTTCAGATCTGACTGTTTTAACATTTACTGTTCTTTGTTAATTTAGAACCACTCTAATTGCATTAGGCCAATGGTTTCAGTGATGGAAAGCTGCCTTTTAATTTCATGGAAAATTCAAAGGAGGAGTAGAGTCCCCCAACCCTTGCACACACCTGTGGGATTTTATAAATGCCCAATGTATTTGAAATCTGAATGGAGATATCAGCGTTGGACCCATCAAAGACTACCATGGGTCTATTATGGCTTCCACATCTGTAGTTTGGAATATTTGCCTCCCCAGTGGAAAGCAAATCCAGCAAGGCATCCAAAGTCATGATTGAGTTGAAATGGTTTTCATGGAGGTTGTAGCCCAGAGAGATATTGGTTAAGAGTTGGAGATCCAGGTTGATCTCCTGGATGGCAAATAGGAAGGAGAGAATTTTCCAGGAAAACATGGATCCCTTCCTGCAAATATATACATCCCACAACATCATTAATGAAAATAATCGAATTTTTATGTAAGTCCACAAGGAGGTCTAAATGTAACCTAAATCACTGGTCAACATATAAAGACAATGTCTGAGTGTTGTAAATAATAAGGCACACATTTAATACTCTTGTGATCATCATTTCCCCAATAACCGCCATGAAATTGTCTCAGAAAAGAAAATACAAGTTAAGCAAAATAGTGAAAACAAGAATGAAAAATATAAATTTATTAGAGTGTACCAGTAGTTTATACATCTTCTCTCATGTTATCTTTATGTAAATTAGGGAACAGTTAATGTAATATAAGAGATTAAAGGGGCCCATGTTACCAATGATATTTATACAGAGCTAGCCAAGGACTATAAAAGTATGGTTTTATTTAATCTAAGCTTTATAATCTTTAAAGCTTCAGGATGCCCAAGGCAAACAGAATAAACAATCTATGATGGGTGACCATCCAGACGTTGTTGAGATGCTTACAGGAAGAAATGTCACTACCTTCTGAACTGAGAAATAGCTCCTGTGCTTCCAAAGATGTCCTAGGGTTACCCCTCCTGCCTTATTGAAATGTCCACCTCTTGCTCCAAATTCTGCAAGGATGGCTGTTTCATGTTGGAAAATGATATTCCAGGTTTCATCCATCTTCTCTTCCTCAGAAGGTAAGGAAGTCACAGAATAATAGAGTTGGAAGAGACTTTGGAGTTATTCTAGTCTAACCCTCTGCTTGGTCAGGGGACCAGTGGTGGGATTCAAGTAATTTAACAACCGGTTCTCTGCCTTAATGATTTCTTCCAACAACCAGTTCAGCAAACTGCTCAGAAAGTTAACAACCGGTTCTCCCGAAGTGGTGCAAACTGCCTGAATCCCACAACTGCAGGGGACCCCATACCATTTCAGATAAATGTTGTCCAGTCTCTTTTTGAAAGCCTCCAGTGATTTTTTTTAAAATTTGATTTATATGCCGCCCTTCTCCAGAGACTCAGGGCAGCTTACAATGCACTAAGCAATAGCCGTCATACTTTTGTATATTTATACAAAGTCAGCTTATTGCCCCCACAATCTGGGTCCTCATTTTACCTACCTTAGAAAGGATGGAAGGCTGAGTCAACCTTGAGCCTGGTGAGACTCGAACCTGCAATAATTGCAGGCAGCTGGCATTAATAACAGGGTGCTTTAGACCACTGTACTACCAAAGCTGGAGCACCCACAACTTTTGAAGGCAAGTTGTTCCATTGGTTGATTGTTCTCACTATTAAGAAATTTCTCCTTAGTTCTAGGTAGCTTCTCTCCTTGATTAGTTTTCATTAATTGTTTCTCATCTTGTCTTTTAGTCCTTTGGAAAATAGTCTCCCCCCTGTCTTTATAGGAGCCCCTCTCCTATATTGGAGCACTGCTATCATGTCTCCCGTAGTCCTTCTTTTCATTAGACTAGACATATCCAATTCCTGTAACCATTATTCATATGTTTTAGCCTCCAACCCAGGGGTGAAATGCTCCCAGTTCAGACCGGATCGCCCGATCCGGTAGCGATGGAGGTGAAAAATCCCTGCCCCCTCCCCCCCCGCCATTCCCAGCTGAGCCATGCAATCATCAGAGTTTTTTTCCTTTTAAATAGCTCTGACAATCCAAGCTGAGTTGCCTGATCGTCAGAGGGCTTTTTAAAAACCCGCTGCCGATCAAGGCAACTCAGCTTGGATCGTCAGAGCCATTTAAAAGAAAAAAAGTTTTTTCTTTTAAATGCCTCTGACGATCCAAGCTCTGATGATCCCAGCTGAGTTGCCTGATTGGCAAAGGGTTTTTAAAAAACCCTCTGATGATCAAGCAACTCCGCTGGGATTTTCAGAGCCTTTTGAAAGCATTTTTTTTACAACCTCTTCACCGAAGAGGTTGTAGAAAAAATGGTTTTAAAAGTAAAAAAAAAAATTGGCCACGCCCACCCAGTCACATTACCCCACCATCACCAAGCCATGCCCATAGAACTGGTAGTAACAAATTTTAGATTTCACCACTGCTCCAAACTCTTCATTATTCTTTTTGTTCTTCTCTGCATTCTTTCTAGAGTCTCAACATTGTTTGTTTTGTTTTGTGGTGACCAGAACTTGATGCAGTATTCCAAATGTGGTGTTATCAAGGCTTTATAAAGTGTACTAGAACTTCATGTGATCTTGATTCTCTCCCTGTATTAATACAGATCAGAGCATCTTTAAAAAGCAGTAACCACACAAATGGCATGAAAAACTGGATGCAGTATTCCAAGAGTGGTCTTACTGAGGCATTATAAAGTGGTATTATCAAGGAAAATCTTAATATCACCTTATAATGCTTTGGTAAGGCCACACTTGGAATACTGCATCCAGTTTTGGTCGCCACGATGTAAAAAAGATGTGGAGACTCTAGAAAGAGTACAGAGAAGAGCAACAAAGATGATTAGGGGACTGGAGGCTAAAACATAGGAAGAATGGTTGCAGGAACTGGGTATGTCTAATTTAATGAAAAGAAGGACTAGGGGAGACATGATAGCTGTGTTCCAATATCTCAGGGGCTGCCAAATGAAGAGGGAGTCAATCTATTTTCCAAAGCACCTGAAGGCAGGATAAGATGCAATGGATGGAAACTTAATCAAGGAAAGAAGCAACCTAGAACTAAGGAGAAATTTCCTGACAGTTAGAACAATTAATCAGTGAAACAACTTGCCTCCAGAAGCTGTAAATGCTCCAACTCTGGAAGTTTTTAAGAAGATATTGGATAACCATTTGTCTGAAATGATATAGGGTTTCCTGTCTAAGCAGAGGGTTGGACAAGACGAGATGAGGCAAGGCGAGATGAGACGAGAGGAGAGGAGAGGAGAGGAGAGGAGGGGAGACGAGAGGAGAGGAGAGGAGAGGAGAGGAGAGGAGAGGAGAGGAGAGGAGAGGAGAGGAGAGGAGAAGAGAAGAGAAGAGAAGAGAAGAGAAGAGAAGAGAAGAGAAGAGAAGAGAAGAGAAGAGAAGAGAAGAGAAGAGATTATTGGCCAAGTGTGACAGTTGGTGGAATTGGGTATGAAGGCAGAACAAGGAGCAATGGATGGAAAATCTCATCCAAGGGGGAACCTTGACAATGGACACAAGAGATGTATGTTTTGCAGCTTTTTCAAAAATCTCTTAAACTGATGTCAAAAAAAAAAGCCTTGGCTGTATATTTAGCACAATTCTGTACGAAGGAGCCTTGCAAGCCTCGTGAATTCCCCCTTCCTCCATCTTTCTCCAGCACCAGAAGACAGCAATGGATGAAAGATGACAATGAAATAGTGCAGAGGTCTGGAAATTAGCACTGACCAGCAGAGAAGCAGTTTCATTATTCCTGCAGTGACTCACCCAAAGACTTTTAGAGAGGGGCTCCTGTTGAAATCGTAACGGAGGAAGGTTGCTTTGATTGCACCGATGATCCCACCCAGAAGAAGGTCTCCTGGCTGGTAAAAATTTAGTGGGTCGGCTTCATTCCTCTTCAGGTTCAGAGGGCATTTCAAAGTGAGCTTCCCATCGACTGTGTGAGGAAGCAGCATGAGAAGGAAAAGCAGGAAGGCCATTTGCCTTGTGGCTTCTTCTCTTTTTATCAAATAAAGTCAGAAGGATGACCAAAGCTTCCCTGAAGCTTTGAAAGGAGACAAAGTGAGTTCCTTGGTGTTATTCCAGACTTTCAATGAAATAGGGGATGTTAAGCATTTTGAGAAGTTTTCATGCATGACATCACTTCATACAATGTTTTTTTTTCTTTTTCTGAAGGCTGATGTTTGTGTCTATAACTCTCTGGAGACAATCCCTAGGGTTGTGACACAAGGGAACAAGCAACCACTGTGATTTTGATAACATGAGGGAAGAAAGCATCAGTCTGAACATTGTGGGGCTCCATGTGGCTTTGGAATTCCCAAATACGAATTCAAAGTTTAGTTGAATGTGATGGGTTGTTGTTTTTAGTTTCGAAGTCATGTCTACCCATCGTGACCCCATGGACAACATTCCTTCAGGCCTTCCTGTCCTCCACCATCCTCTGGAGTCCACGTAAGCTCATGCCTACTGCTTCAGGGACTATATCCAGGCACCTCATACTCTGTGGTCTTCTTCTTCTTTTGCGCTCAATCTTTCCCAGCATCAGGTTGTTCTCCAGTGAGTCCTTCCTTCTCATTAGGTGGCCAAAGTATTTGAGTTTCATCTTCAGGATCTGGCCTTTTAAGAGCAGTCAGGGTTGATCTCCTGTAGGACTGACCGGTTTGACGCTTGCTCCTGGGGAGGAAAGCTATGGCAAATCTAGACAGCTTACTAAAAAGCAGAGCCATCACCCTGCCAACAAAAGTGCATATAGTCAAGGCTATGGTGCTCCTAGTTGCAATGTATGACTGTGAAAGTTGGACCATAAGAAAGGCTGAGCGCCAAAGAATTGAGGCCTTTAAACTATGGTCCTGGAGAAAACTCCTGTGAGTCCCTTGGACTGCAAGGCGATCAAACCAGTCAGTGAAAATGTGATGGGAGCATGTGATTAATCCATACGCTTAATCACAGAATATAGGAGTGGAAAGGCATTTGTAGGGCATCTAGGCTGACCATTCACACCTCACTGGGAAATCTCCCCTTCCCTCCATGATCCCAGGAAGAGTCTTCCCAGTTAAGAAATCTTTCACTCAGAAAACATCTTCTAATATTTAGCACGAATCTCCTTCATTTAACGTTACCCTCTTGGTCCTTGTTTTGCTCTGAGAACTCTCAATGTTCTCCTGTTTTATTTAAATTTGAACATCAGAGGAAAGTTTTTTTTATTGCTTTTGAGATTGTTCAACAACCCATTTCTGTGGACTGTAACCCACAGCTATCAGAAGTGACTCCAGTTCCCATGGAGGGTGGCAGCAACTGATCATTGGTTGGATAGGTCTCCCGGAATACTGCTGATCAGCTGTTCCAGGCAGTGGGGATCGCTGCCACTATTCACCGCTGCTGACTGTCACCCATATTTGCGCCATAAGATGCACAGACATTTTCATCCACTTTTGGGAGGGGAAAAAAGTGTGTCTTATTGAGAGAAAAATACAGTAAATACAGATTGCTTCAAGATGCCAAATCAGATGGATTAGGACAGTGATGGTGAACCTTTTCAGCACCGAGTGGCCAAACTGGAATGCACATGCATTTGTGGTGTCCAAATGCCAGAGCACCGGAAGATCAGCTGGCTGGTGTGCGTAAACCTGTTTTTTGGCCATTTTTCTGGGCGTTTTCAGGCTATTTTTCTGATCATTTTTAGACCTGAAAATGGCTTGGAAAATGGCCTGAAAATCAGCCTGAAAATGTCCCCAAAAGCAGCCTGAAAACAGCCTGGAAAATGGCCTGGAAATGGCCTGGAAAATGGCCCCCAAAACAGCCTGGTTTTGGGCCATTTCTGGCCATTTTCTGGCACTCTGGCATCTGCGAAGACCAGCTGGCTGGCACGCCGGAAACCAGAAGATTAGCTGGCGATGGCATGTGTGTCCACAGAGAGGGCTCTTCGTGCCACCTCTGGCACGCATGTTGTAGGTTCGCCATCATGGGATTAGGACCAGAGGTGGTATTCAGCAGCTTCTGACTAGTTCTGGAGAACCGGTAGCGGAAATTTTGTGTTGTTTGGAGAACCGGTAAATACCACTTCTGACTGGCCCCACCCCATCTATTCTCTGCCTACTGAGTGCCAGCTGATCGGGAGGAAATGGGGATTTTGCAGTAACCTTCCCCTGGAGTGGGGAGGGATTGGTGATTTTAAGTATCCTTCCTTTGGAGTGGGGTGGGAATGGGGATTTTACAGTATCCTTCCCCTGTCATGCCCACCAAGGCACGCCCACCAAGCCATGCCATGCCATGCCACGTTCACCAAACCACACCTACAGAACCGGATTTTTGAAACCCACCACTGATTAGGACCATTAGATTTTAAATTGTGCTTTGCTGCTAATTGTCTGAAATGGATGAAAGGCTGGGTGGCCCTGAGAAATAGGGGGTGATTGGAACTGAAAGGACATGATTTGAGGTTGGGGTGGCACTGTTTGATATGACAAACTCAGGGTTACTATACATTTTCAAAATCATCACGGGTGCCGTCTTGAAAGTTTGCAATAGATAGATAAATAAAGTAAGATTCTCTTCAAAAAATCCTTCATGGTTGTCAGTCCAAGAAATTTACTTTAGCAGATAAATAACAAAACACAAACTTGGTTGGCCTATGGAGATTTGTTGACTTAATCTGAAGGAGAACATAAATTACAAACTAGAGAAGAAATGGAAAGGGAAAGTCGTATTTATTAATGGTTTCCTTATGTTCAGTTAACAGAAAGATTTAAACTGGACAAAAAGAATTTAGCTTTTATGAATGAAAAAACTGACCTTGAATTAGATTTATGTCCCCGTGATTTAATGCCTGACAAGTATCTTTTCTTTTATGTAGACAGAGAGCATATACACTGTTAGGATTCTATATGATGTATATAATGTTAGAACCAGTTGTCCAGGCAATATATATATACTGTAACTTTAAGCTGTAAATGTTACCTTCTTGCTGAGTCATGCTGTAATGGGATAATGACTAGTTGGGAGTATATTTAAACAAAGTATTGTAACCTGGTCAGCTGCTGCTGCTGCTATGAACTGCTACTGCTGCTGCTATGAACTGTTGTGAAGAAGCTGCTATTGTGAAGAAGTTGCTATCTGTTGATGGATCTGCTACCATCATGGTTTGCTAACCAGAGTGAGTTGTTTGGACTGATTTACTGGACTGATTTATTGGTGAAGACTTGGGATTTGTTTATGACTACGCTACTGCTTTTTCCTATGATAAAGTACACTTTTGCTAAACCAGTTTTCTTATTCATTGCTCTCAACGTTTCCTTCTGCAGTTACTCTGCTGGTTGGTAAAACAACATCAATATCCTTAACATACACCAAGACAAATTCCTTGCGTGTCCAATCACACTTGGCCAATA
>WNWU01009677.1:0-21122 GCA_012654045.1 Ptyas mucosa | reverse complement strand
TGCTATCTGCAAACCATATGCAGCTAGATCTTGTGTTAAATGTTTCAGCCAATAGGGAGGAATTTGTGGCCCAGCAATTAAAATATCATCCATTTGTATAAAAGCAGGATGTAAAGTGAAATTTGATTATAAGAGTGAAATAATACGGGGTCAGCCTAGATGATCTCTGAAGGGGCCCCTGTGACTTGAGAAAGTTGCAGAGTTCAAAAAGTTAAACCACAGAGGTGCTATGTTAAAATGCAGAACTAACCCACATGGAGCTTCCTGCCTAAGGAATAAGGGAGGGGGCAAGGAAATAAGCAGAAACTCAGACAGAGTTGTAGCCCCCACCTTTATCAATGAGTCATTAAGAAGCTGAAGCCACCCTATTTTCCACAACAAAGGAAAGACAAGATTACAGGGGCTTGCAACATTCAAACAAATATGAGACATAGGAAAGAAAAATAAACACCCAAAAAGGAAAAGAAATAGGGAATGAACAACGACAAAGAGCTGGGAAAAACAGAGTGGACTATAAAACAATTATTTATTTGCCAGATCCAGGACAGAAGAACTCAATCACAAACAAAATCAGGATTTCAACACCATAAAACAATCACACACACAAACCAAAGGATTCACACGCCAAATCAAAAGAATTTCAAAAGACTTTAAAGAGTCACATAGAAAATCAAAAGATGTTTTAGGATTTAAAAAGAATACTTACAGTTCAAAACAGGCTAGCCTCGGAACGCTGTGCTTATATTTGTTTCTTGCCTGCCTTCCTATAAACACTAAATTAATTCTGCTCTCAAGCAGCTGACCTCCAATCATTTCTAAGTAATCTCCCAGCCGCGAGTTTTGAATTTAAGAAGGGAAAACCCTGCCTTCCAACAATCCTTAAAGGGAAAGGCTTCTTTTTTCCTTCCAACACCGGGAAAAAAATGATGACTTCTGCACTGATTTGTCCAGTGAAACCCTTTCTTACATTTAGGGCAAACAGTTTTTGGTCTATTTACTTGACCTCCTCCTGGCCCATTGCCTCTGTGGGCTCCACCATCAGGAGCTCTGCATTGTTGTTTAAAATAGCCAGGTTTGTTACAATTAAAACAATTGCCTTTGAGCTTACCAGACTTTCCTTGTTTTAAGGCAGCTGCTAAGGCTTCCATCTGATGTTCTGAATCCCAAACAACATACTGTGCTGGTGTGAGAAGCATGTGAAACAAATCTTTCCAATCTTGATATGGCAAAGGATTCCACTGATATTGGGCTTGTCCCTGGGGATTAACTACCTGTATGACAGGAAAAGCTTGGAGACCCTTTGCAATTACCCCAGTGAGAGTCCCTTTTTTTTGCTCTTCCTGAAACCCTGCTCCTGGCTGCAGCTGAAAATAAAGCAGAGGGGGAGCAGACCCCTGATCAGGAAACAGAGAGAGAGATGGTGACGGTGCCTTGAGTTTATGAGTCCCCATAACCTCTACTGCTTCCTTACATTTCTGCCACAGCAACAAATGCTTTATTTTTTTTTTAATTTCTTTATTGAAGCTTTTATTATTTACAAAAAAAAGAATAGACAAAACCACACAAATAGACAAACAAAACATATAAAATAAAAACTTTCATACAAATCAGTTCAACGTTTCCAGCCTTGAGGTGTCGTTATATATATGAATCGTATTTACGCTGCATATTTACATTGATATTCACATAAAATTAATTTTTTGTTTCAGTTGTGCTAAAGCAGTGCTAACTATATATTATTTTATACATCTATTCATCCTTTTAACAATGTACAATTACCACTTATTCATCTTAATTTCTTGTCTAGTTCTCGCCTTTGCGAGTTTTACTTAAATTTCTATTCCTTAACCATTCATACCACGGGTCCCATGTACTATAATATTCTGATTCCTCTCTATCGTTTATTTCTAGTGTTAACTTGTCCAATTTGGCACATTCTAATATCTTTCTAATAATGTGGTCTTCGGGGGGTAACTTGTTTTCCTTCCAATATTGGGCAAAAGTGATTCTTGCTGCCATAATTATATGTATCGTCAAATATTTCTTCTTTCTTGCATGTGACTTTTTAAGGATTCCCAGGAGAAATATTTTTGGATCTAATTCCAGAGTGTCTCCCAAAATTTCCTTCAGCCAATTACTTATCATCTTCCAGAATTCTTTCGTTTTAGGGCAAGTCCACCAACAGTGGTAATACGAACCCTGTTGGTGCCCACATTTCCAACATTTTGAGCTTGCTTTGGGGTATATTTTGGCAATCCTGGCCGGGGCCAGGTGCCACCTATAAATCATTTTATACTGGTTCTCTTTAAATGTTGTGGCCTTAGTCATTTTTAGATTGTTCATCCAGATTTGATCCCATTCCTCTAATGTTATAGTCTGTCCGATATTCTTGGCCCATGCTAACATAGTGTTCTTTACCGTTTCCTCTACTAAATCGTAATCTACTAAATATTTATACATTTTTGCTAATAGTTTATCATCTGTGCCCATCCAAGTTTTGTCTAGACCAGTGATGGCGAACCTTTCTGGCATTGCGTGCCAAAAGTCTAAGCGCACGTGTTCTGTCGCTCTCCCACGTGCCGGAACCCATAATGCAATGCGCACCCCCATTTACGCATGTGTGCATGACAACTCCCACGCTCCCCCACTTTTTCCAAGTGGGTCGGCATACCTCTTACCAGAGGACAACTAGGTACCGGCCGTTCCCTGGTGAGACAGCTGTTCCCCGCCTGGTGCATGGCGCTGCCAAGATGGCTTGGCTAATGATCAGGCAACTCCAAAGTTTCCTGCTAAACGTGTTCGTTCTTCTTTCCCTGTTTAAAAGAGCCGCGCTTGTAGGGGGGAGAGATCTGGCTAAAGAGCTGTGCTTTAGCAGTGCTAAACAGCTGCCTCCTGCCTTCCACAATCTCCAAAGTTCCTCCCCCCATGGAATCCTAGCATTTTCCTGCCTTCCACGATCTCCAAAGTTCCTCCCCTCATGGAATCCTAGCGTTTTCCTGCTTTCCACGATCTCCAAAGTTCCTCCCCCCCATGGAATCCTAGCGTTTTCCTGCCTTCCAGGATCTCCAAACTTCCTCCCCTGATTGAGTGCCTCCTGCCTTCCGTGCCTCCTCAGATTTTTGCAGTTTCTCCCCCCATCGCGTGCTAGCTTTCTCCTGCTTTCCTGCCACGGAGAGGCAGAACCTGCAGAGATCGGGGAAGGCCCTGCTTCTGTTCATCCGCGACAGAGACCAGAAGACCAGCTGGCCGATTGGAGGTGCGCGCATGTGTGGTGGACCTGGGGTGGGCCGACGGCTGGCGTGCCGGCAGAAAGGGCTCTGCGTGCCACCTGTGGCACGCGTGCCATAGGTTCGCCATCACGGGTCTAGACCATTCATGCTTATCTCTATTCCCGGATCTTCTTTGTCTTTTTTATATCTTGATTTAATTTGAGCATACGTCCACCATTCTAAGCTAATACCTTGTTCTTTTAATTCTTCTATTGTCCTAATATTCCCTGTCCCATCTAGAATCTCTTTATATCTAGCCGTCTTTCCCAATTCTAAAACATTTGGATATATAATTGCCTCCATTGTAGAGAGCCATCTGGGGATTTTGACGTAGTGTTTTTTCCTTATCTCTCTCCATGTTGCCATAAGGGTATCTCTTATTTTGTGTCTGTGAAAGTATGTCTTTGTTTTTTGCCCTGTTTCCCAGAGATAGAAGTGCCAACCTTTTTGAAGATCGTGTCCTTCCAGTGTCAGTATCCTTTTATTAGTTAAGGTTGCCCAATCTTTTAGCCAAATTAAGTTTGCCGCTTTATAATATGTCTCCCATATTGGGAGTCCGAGTCCTCCCCTTTGCTTTTTGTCTTGCATATCTCTAATTGCGATCCTCGGTTTTTTTCCTCCCCATATAAATTTTCTAGTAATAGAGTTAAGCTCTTGAAAGAATTTTTTGTCTAATTTGATTGGCGCTGTTTGGAACAAATACAATAATTTGGGTAGGATACTCATTTTAATTGCTGAAATTCTCCCTAGGAAGGATATTTCCAATTTTCCCCACTTTTCTAGGTCTTGTTTGATATTCTTAATCAAGGGTGTATAGTTATCCTCTTTAAGGGCTGAATATCTTTTAGAAACCCAAACTCCCAAATATTTGACTTTCTTGACTACTTTAATTCCCATTAATTCTTCTAAAGCTCTTATTTGCATTTTAGACATATTTTTAGTTAATATCTTCGTTTTAGCTTTGTTAAGTTTAAGTCCCACCACCTCTCCATATTTGCCAAATTCATCTAATATTTGTATGCCTGATTCCAATGGGTCTTCTATAATTAAAACCACGTCATCTGCAAATGCTTGAATTTTGTAGGTTTCTTTCCTAATTTTAAGACCCTTAATCTGGTTATTCCCTCTGATTTTTTGCAGTAAAACTTCTAGAGCTAATATAAATAATAGCGGTGATAGTGGGCATCCCTGTCTCACTCCCTTCTTGATTGAAAATGGCTTCATTAGTTCTCCATTAACCAGAATATTTGCCTTTTGCTTCTTATAAATGGTTGTTATTGCTTTTTCGAAATTGTGCCCAAATCCCATTTTGCTTATTTGCTGTATCATGAATTCCCAATTTAAATTATCAAAGGCCTTCTGGGCGTCTACAAAAATCAGTGCCATTTCCTGGCCTGGGTGATCCTCATAGTATTCTATTACGTCCAATATCGTCCTTATATTATTTCTAATTTGTCTCCCTGGGAGAAATCCATTTTGATCATTATGTATTATTCTGTTCAGTACTTTTTTCAACCTTTCTGCCAAGATGCTCATGAATAATTTGTAGTCCGTGTTAAGTAAAGAAATTGGCCTATAGTTTTTTATAAACTTTGTGTCTGTTCCTTCTTTGGGGAGGAGTGTGATATACACCTCCCTCCATGATTCTGGTATTTTGAATTTTGTTAGGGCTTCATTAAATATTATTAACAATTTTGGGAGCAGAACATCTTCTAATTCAAGATTTTGATATAGTTCCCCTGGGAATCCATCTGGGCCTGGTGATTTATTCTTCTTGAGTTTAGAGATTGCCGTCTTTAACTCTATCATTGTGATTTCCTTATTTAATAGCTCCTTCTCCTCTTCCTCAATTTGCGGAAGCCCTTCTTCCAATAAATATCGTTCTATTTTCTCTTTAGATATCTCTTCCTCTTTGTACAATGTGGCATAGTATTCATAAATTAATTCCAATTTCTCCTCCTCCTTGTTTACTATATGGCCTTCGGGGTCTTCCAATTGATATATTATCCCTTTTTCTTTTTCTTTCTTTAATCTATATGATAACCATCTCCCCGGTTTGTTAGCGTTTTCAAAATGGTATTGTTTGGTTCTTTTAATTTCATATGCTAAGTTTTCTTGGTCCATTAAATTTATTTTGTGGCGTGTAATCATCCATTTTTGCTTTGCTAATTCATTATCTGGGACTTGTTGAATTTCTTTCTCTGTTTCTCTCAACTCCTCTAATAATGCCCTTTGGCATTCTCTTTTTTCCTTGTTTTTAGGTGCACTATATGCAATAGCAAGTCCTCTTAGAAAGGCCTTCATCGAATCCCATATTATCCCTCGTTCCGTCGGTTCTTTCTCATTTCTTTCAAAGAAGTCCTTTATTTCTTTCTTTATTTTTTCAACATTTTGTTTGTCTCGAAGGAATTGAGTGTTCAGCCTCCATCTTGTATTTCCCCTCCTATATTTCTTTTTCCATTTAATTTCCAATGGGTTGTGGTCTGCCCATATATTAGGTAGGATCTCAGGTGATAAAATATCCATTTCCAGGTTCCTACTCAACCACATCATGTTAATTCTCAACCAAGTTTTTTTTGAATTTGAATAAAAGGTGTATTGTTTTTTATGTGGATTTAAGGTTTGCCAAATATCAATCAAATTTAATTCATCGATTAATTCAAAGAAAGGTTTTGGTATGCTTTTTCTTTTTCCTTTTTGTCCTTTAGGGGTTTTATGGTCTTTGTTGGGATCTACTACTCCATTGAAGTCCCCAATTATGCATATATTGTTATTATTTTCCATTGTACTGATTATTTCTCTAAGTTTGCTATAAAAATTTCCCAAATTTTTGTTCGGAGCATAGATAGATATAAGTAGGATTGGCGTAGCCTCTCTCATGATTTCCACAGCCAGAATTCTACCCTTGGGGTCTGTATATTTTAACTCTGATTTTATTTCCTTCCTAATATATATAGCTACCCCTCTCTTTTTTTTCCTGCTAATGATGTATATAAGTTCCCTAATTTCTTGTATTCCAGATATTTTTCGTTTCCCTTTTTAATATGCACCTCTTGTAGGCATATTAAATCCAAATTTTGTTTAACTAATTCTGTAAAAAAAAAATTTTTCCTCTTTTTATAATCATTCAGTCCGTTTACATTTACTGATAGCAACTTCCAGTCCATTTTCAAATTTGGTATCGGTCTAGTACTGTTTCGCCCGAGTAACTCTCTGCGGTCTTGGTTCTTTCTTTCCTTCTTTTTTTTCTCTTTCCTCCTTTTCCTTTTCCTCCGATGACCCTTCCTTCGATCCTCTCCGCTGTGTAAGGTCTTCCTCCGTTGTAGTCCCTCTTAACTCTTCCTTGCTACTCAGGTCTTCTTCGATTCCTTTCAATTGATCCACAAATTCTTGTGCCTCCACCAAGCTATTTATCTTTATTTTCTTCCCTTGCCAGGTTATCAACATCCCTTCTGGCAGGGTCCATCGAAAAGGGATATTTCTTTTATTTAATTGCGATGCCAGGAATCTATAGTCCCTCCTTACTTCCCTTACCCTCCTCGGGACCTGTTTCAGTACTATCACCTCTTTGCCCTTGTATTTTATTGTTTTTCCTTTCGCGATGTTGTAAAAGATATCTTTGACTTTTCTTCGAGCAAACCTTATATGAACTTCTCTTGGGAGCTTGTTGCGTCTTGCATAATTTGTCTGGACCCTGTATACTTCGTCCAGCTCTTTAATTATTTGGTCCTTATCCTGCTGTAAGATTTCTCCAATCAATTCTGCCATGACTTGGCCCAGGTTCTCTTCTTTCTCCTCCGTGATATTCTGGAAACGCAAGTAGAAGGATGCTTTGTCCATTTCCAGCTGCATAACTGAATCTTCCAGGTCCCTATTCTGCGCCATTAATTTTTGGTCCACCGCATCCAGGTCCCTTTCCTGTTGTTCGATCTTGGATTCAATTTTCTTTATTTTTTGTTCATTTACTTGTATTGCATGCTGAAAATCACTTATTTTTTGGTCTATAGTTTGGATGTCTGTCTTTAGCTCTAAGTGGTTATTAGTCATCTTCTCCTGCATCATTAGCATCGTTTCCTGGATCGATGTTAGCGATAATTGCATCGCTTGCATGGTGGGTAGCATGGTTGCGAGGCTTTCTGTAGATTTTTGTGTTACGGGTGATGACATTGTAATTGTTGGGTTTGGGATATTTGTCGTTGTCTTTTTTCCAGTTTTAGTTACCGTGGCTGCGTAACTTGTCATCTCACTCAAGATTTTTACTTGCTCTTTAATGATCCTGTCTATATTTTTCCAAATAGTCATCCACTAATTTCCCTTTCTTGTTGTTGTATATATTTCTTATTAGCCTATTATGGGTATTGCTGGTGTTTCACTACTCACTCTAGTTGTTCAGTCTATTCTGTCAATTAATTAGTCCTTTTGTCCAATGGGGACAATGAGGCTATATGTCAAAACAAATCAGTTAAATGTACTCTTAATATAATAGCAACTATATGTATATATAAATAGTATAATTGATTAGATAATAGTTAAATAGTTAAATAATAATAATTTTGTAACTTAATGAATTGTTCAATAACTTATTATTCCTTATATTAGTCAATGATGATATAAATATAATATAATATAATCACAATAATCAGTAGAAGTATAATTCTCAGACCATCTAATTTGTAAAATTAATTTAAATATAGGTAGTAGTTGTAGGCAATATATCTATTAGCAGTAGTATCAAATTATAAAAAGTGAAAAGAAAAGCTTATTATTATAACTTATTATTGGATATTTCTTAAATTTCTTAAATATTTCTTAAATATTTCTTAAAATTAATATGCTAATATTCAGTAATTTTAAAAGGTATCAATATAGGCTTAATATAAATATAATAAATATAATATAAGTATAAATATAACTATAACTATAAATATAAATCAATTTAATACAGATATAAATAATTTGCACCAATTAATTAATACTTATAAATGATAAATTTATAAGAGAAGAAAGGGGAGGAAAACAAACCAAAAGGATTTTGAAAGGATTTGAAAAAGAAGAAAATGGGGCAAAAAGTCAGAAGAGGTTAGTTGTTTGTTCCTACTTAGTTGTTCAGTTACTTGTCGCCCTCACTTGTCAATGTCCAGAGGGGGAAGATGGGTTGCCAAGATGTTTGGCTCAGTTCAGTTCAAGTCTGTGTCTTAATTTCCTTCGGAGCCTTCACTCGTTTTCTCTGGAGGTTCTTCCCGTCGCTCTAGCTGCTCGATCGTCCTCTCTTTAGTTTTTCAAGATGGGCGCACTTCCTGTCTGAAGTTGTCCGGCGCTCCTTTCGCCCGATCTGCCGTCTTATCTCCTTTCACCTCCAAATTCCTCCTCACGATCTCTCCCATCAGGTTCGTTCGCTTTTTGCTAGTGCCCCCACTCTGTCCTACGATCGTCTCCACTCCGATCTCTTGCCAGCCATTCTGCGATCCACTCGTTGTCTCCTTTATTTTTCCTTTCAGTCGCCGCCTAATTTCCGATCTGCTTCTCTGCCCAGTCCGGTCGGCTCACTTAAACTCACATTTGATGTGCATCAGGGGCGGTGGTGTGAATGTTCTTTAGCACCCCTCTTGCTGGAATTCCTTGCTTCCTGCTTCGTTGACTAGCGAGGCTTCGGATCCGCCATTCAACAGCAGACGCGCCGCGCTGGTTCGGCCGTGAAAACCGGTCCTGCAGAGTGGTTTTGCGATTCTCCACTCAGCCTGCCGGTACTTCGCTATTGCCTGCAGAGCCCTTCTAGCTCCCACGCCTCAAACGGTCCCCAAAACGCAGCGATTAGTGGCGTTGAGTAGGAGCGATTGCTCTTACCACGCCATGTCACCTCGATCCTCAACCGGAAGTCAGCAACAAATGCTTTAGTTCTGCTCATGACGGTGAGTGTAAATGAGTTCCAATTTTAATCCAATCATGCAAATCCAAAGTTCCTTTTTCAGGATACCATGGGCATTGACAACCTATTTCATGTACTAACTGTTCTAACTCTCTTAACTTAATTCCTGCCATTCCATTACTTTTAAGTAATTTCCTCAGTTCTTGTGCATGAAACTTCTGCTGAACTGAGATTCCCCCCCCCCCCATACTCACAAAATTTTTGGGAGTGAAGTTTGCTGGGTGCACCTGGGCTCATCCGGCCGAATGAGCATAGGAGGTATCACGTCTATCACGTCGGGGTCACCAGATGTTGTTTCGATGAAGAAAGACGCGTAGGCAGGATGATGATTCACAGGAAGGCCCTTCAGTGGGAAGGCACCTTGGGGAAGGCCCTTCGGTGGGAAGGCACCTTGGGGAAGGCACCCTATACTCAGAGCCCTGCGGCCCTAAATTTTGACAGCACCTCCCTCAGACGGGAGCGTAGTTGCTGTTCGTCACTGGCAGTAACTAAGACATCGTCGAAGTAAGGCACTACCCCGGGAATTTTCTGCAATAGTCTTTCCATCACACTCTGGAAAAGACCCAGGGCAACGCTAACGTCAAATTGTAAATGGTGACATTTGAACGCCCCTCTATGCGTTACAATGGTTTGGGCCTCGGCAGTAGTGCCATCTACAGGCAGCTGCTGATACGCCTGTGCAAGGTTGAATTTTGCAAAAATCCTTCCGGGGCCCAGGGAATGCAAGAGGTGCTGAACTATGGGCACTGGGTACGTGCTCTGCTGGAGAGCCTTATTCAACGTGCACTTATAATCAGTGCAGATGCGCACAGAGCCATCACTCTTGACCGGGGTGACAATAGGGGTCTCCCACTTAGTGTGGGCAACTGGCTCAAGAATGCCCTGCCGGATCACTTTATCTAGTTCTCTGTCTATCCTGGGTTTTAGGGCAAATGGAACCCTCCGGGGGTTTCAACCTAATCAGTGCCACCTTGGGGTCCAGACTGAATGATATTGGGGTACCCACATACTTGCCGAGTTCTGGATTAAACACGTCTTGGAATTCCTGGATCAGGTCATCAGTCCACGAGCTGGTGATGGCGTTGATGCTGGTCACAACCAGTCTGAGGGACTCAAACCAGTCCAACCCAAGCAGGTTTGGAAGGCTTCCACCAATGACTGTTAAAGTCAGATCACCCCGGAATTTGTTGAACTGAACCTTGAAGTTTCCACAGCCGATGAAAGGGATCCAATTCCCCTGGTAGTCGCTGAGCCGCAAGTGTTGGCACTCTAGTTGGTGTTTTTGAAGTCTTGGAACAGCAGCCTTCAATGCTTGCCAGGAGATAATCGTTACCGACGACCCGGTGTCGATTTCCATGTCGCAGGGCGACCCTTCTATTTGCACAGTGACATGTAATTTCTTCCTGCAGGGGGTGCTCGCCTGCCCTATTCTAGTCTGGCAGTTTGTTTCTGGCACTCTTGCGTTAGCAGCTTCGCGCCTAAGCTTCCACGTTGCCCGCCTAAAAGGTCTTGAGGTCTCTGCTTTTGGAATGTCTGTGTCTGCGCGATAACTAGCGGGCAGGTTCGCTCGGCAGACTCTTGCCAAATGTCCCTTTTTATTGCATCGGCAACATATGGCGTCCTTGTAATGGCAGGATGCCCTAGGGTGCTGCCCCCCACAGCTGGCACATGGTTGCCTTCTACTCTCTTGCTCTATGTGTTTCTTCCTTTCCGTGCGATAGACCTTGTCCTCGCTGCTTTCAGATTCCTCGTCTTGGTGACAGCTCTTATGTATAGTGGCAATTTGTTTCATTGCAGCCGGAGCTGTAGGAAGCTTCTGAAGGGACTCGGCCGCCCTATTTGATGACTCAGTTGCCCTTGCCTCGTCCAACACGGCCTGTAATGTTAGATTGGTCTTTGCCAAGAGTCTTCTCTGCAGCCGGAGGTCTTTTACACCCCAAATTATTTGGTCAATTCTCTCGTCCAAGTCTCTAAACTCACAGTGGGCAGCGGCTTTTCGTAGTGCAGCAAAAAATTGATTGATAGATTCTTCGTCCTGCTGCATTCGGTGCCGGAATTCGTAACGCCTCACTGTCTTTGATGCAGCAGGAGCATAGTGTGTTTTTAGTGCATTTTGTAGCACTTGTCACGGTACGGATTGTACCGGAGTTGGTTCAGACAGGGCTTCAGCGGTGTCAAATATGCTGTGCCCACAGTGTCTCAGGAACAGCGCTCTTTTCCAGTTGTCTGACAATCCGAGGAAGTCATTTGGTTCCATGAAGCACTCAAACCTCGTCATATAAGTGCCCCATTTCTCCTTTGTTTGGTCGAATGGAGCCGGCGGGTGGAACGCAGACATGCTTGCCGCAATTCCGAGCGTTTGAATTTGGCGCCTAAGATGGCCGCCGCTCGCATTTGCTGCCAGGCTGGATTATTTTGTTGTCAGCTCTTTTTGGTCTCAGTGTTTTCTTCAGAATCCCACCTTCATCGCCAGTGTTAGATAGGTGGATTGAAGAGACTGAAGACAGGCTTCAGACAACAGCTCTTTATTCAGCAACTATTTAAAATCCAGCAGCCAGCCCCTCTAACAGCCAGCCCTTTTATAGGGAGCTGTCAGGGAAACCAGCCAATCATATTCAAGTATTCTTCCCACCCAAACAGCAGACCAGAGGAAGAACTATTCTGTCAATATCTAACAGGATATAACTTGGAACACAGTGAAGACTGTCATCAACAAGGGGAGAATATATGGCACAACAGTGACATTACCAAGAACTGGATGTCCCTCCAAAACTGATGAAAAACCAAGAAGAAAACTGGTCCCAGTGGCTGCCAAGAGATCTGCAAGCAGCTGCAGGAATTTCTGGCAAGTGCTGGTTGTATACTACATGTGACAACAACCTCCTGTATTCTTCATATGTGTGAGCTCTGGGGTAGGGTGGCAAGATGGAAGCCTTTTTTTATGAAGAAAAACAAGCCTTGCTAAATTTTGTAAAAACCTACATCAAGTTTGACAAAAGCATGTGGGGAAATGTGTTATGGTCTGATGAGACCAAGGTTGAACTTTTTGGTCATAATTACAAACAGTATGTTTGGCACAAAACCAACATTGTGCATCACCAAAAGTGTATCATACCCACAGTGAAGCAAGGTGGTGGCAATATTATACTTTGGGACTGTTTTTCTTCAGCTAGAATTGGGGCTTTAGTCAAGGTGGAGGGAATTAGGAACAATTCCAAATATCAGTCAACTTTTTAACTTCTATATTAACCCACTGATTGTTCTCTTACAGAACCCTGATCTACATCCTCCTAACCTAGCACAATGGAAAATTCTGATTCTCCTATATGCTGATGATGCTATTATTTCACAAACTCCCATAGCAATTACAGCAACACTTGGATATTGTAGACAGAATAAGTTGGTCCTTAATTTCGATAAATCAAAAATGTTAGTTTTTGCTAAAAGACCTAGCCAATACTCCTGGAAAATAGAAGGACATAGTTTAGAACAGGTTAGGACATTTAGATACCTTGGGGTGGTTTTTCACTCGCAAGGGACATGGAAGGCACACCTGGATCATACATTGCAAGCAGCCTATAGGTCCTCAAATGCAATTAAACATTTCTTTTACACAGGCAGAGGTCAATTAGTACCTGCTGCCTTAAAACTTTTTGAGGCCAAAACACTGGTACAAATTCTATATGGGGCACAATCAGGAATCCTTGCAAAGAAAGACTCTCTAGAAACCATACAAACCAAATTCCTGAGAGCCATCTTATCTGCACCCAAAGGAACTTCAAATGCCCAGTTAAGAACTGAGATGGGCATGCCTCAAATTCAGGTAAGAGCCTGGAAGATGATGATCATTCATTGGCTAAAAGTGCATTTCTTTCCAGAGGGACTGTCCCCGCTAGTGTTGACTGATAACTTCCCCTCCCCCTGGAAACAGGTGATAGACCACAAGCTGGGCTCTTATGGGCTCTCACCGGTCTTCTTGATGTCCTTAGGCTTTGACCAAGCAAAGCAAGTAGTAATCAATAGAATGAAGGACATGGAGTTCCAAGAAGAACTAAATAGGTTGCCTCTCCACAGTAGGGACAGAATCAAATGGGGTGTGTGAGAATCGGCAAGATATCTAAATGACCTGATCTTCCCAAAACAAAGAATAGCTTTCTTCAGAGCAGTGGTGGGTTTCAAAATTTTTTACTACCAGTTCTGTGTGTGTGGCTTGCTTGGTGGGTGTGGCTTGGTCATGTGACTGTGGGCATGGCTTGGTCATGTGACTGGGTGGGCATGGCTTGGTGGTCATGTGACTGGGTGGGCGTGGCCAACTTGACGTCACTCACATCAAGGGTTAGGGTTAAGGGTTAGGGTGCCTGGCCTCTCCTCGCCTCAAAGGCCTCAACAAGATACAGTTTCCCTGTCTATTTATTTACTACTACTGAACATCCAAAATATACTATTTAATCCTGTGTATATATGCCATATGTGTACATACATATTACATAGTATAGAGTGTGTATAGGCACACAAAAAGATACATTATCTACTATATATATGGTATGTCTATGTACACACACACAAACACACAGCTCTTCTAAAACTATACACATTCAACCTCACTTACATTTGGAAAAACACACCCAGAGTCCACTTTCTGCCACACTTTTAACTATAACTTCTCTTTTTTATTATTAAAAAGTTTTACAAACAAAATTATACATTTCCCCCCCTTCCCCCCCCTTGGTATTCTTGATAACAAATACATTTAGTTCACTATTACATTTCCAAATTTTTCCCGGGGCTGTTCTTTTACCACTTCCTTTAATCCCACCTTTCTTCCTTCCACCCCTCCCCTTCTTTCTTTCCTTCCTTCTTCACTCCTCCTCCCTCCTACTTCCCATTCTCCACCCCCACTCCTCTCCTCATCCAACCCCCTAACCTTCTCCACCACTCCTCTAACCCCTCCCTCTCTGCCTCACCTCCTTTCCTACTCGCCATTCCACCCTCTTTAATCCTTCCCCTCTCTCCAGTTATTCCCCTTTTCAATACAATCTAAAGTGGTGTTCGAGCAGCCCCAATTTCTCTGTTTTGTTTAGATCTATATAAAATTATACCCCCACCCCCCCAACCCACCCCCCCCCAACCTTGACCTCCCCAAGCAGTAACAGAGTATTACAATAACAAACATAAACTTAAACTAAAATATGCTAACATACTAAAAAGAAAGTTCAAAATTTCCCATAGATCCTTTAACTCCTCTAATTAAATTTTTTCAGCCTCCCTAAAAATATAAGTAACATTAATAAAAAAAAGAAAAAAAACACCAGTAAAAGTAAAAAGAAAAAAGGAAAAAAGAAAAAGAAAACCAAACCCAAAATCCTAAATTAATATCCTACCCTTCACCAAAATAAAATAATAATAGTATTAACTTTAAAATATACAATTACAGTTTTACATTACATTAACAGTAAAACTAAAGTTATAAACCATCTTTTTAACTTATTAAGATTAAACATTGATGAAGCTTTTTAAATCATTACACATATAAATCCCCAACCTTCCGAAGGGTGAATTATTTTTAACTTTAAGCATTGTAATAATAGAAAAAAAAAGAAAAAAAACAAAAAGAAAAGAAGAAAAGAAAAGAAAAAGAAAAAAAACATTATCCATTTTTACATATAAAACATCCATAACCTTTAAAACCATCATTACTAAAAGTCTTTCATCTTCTTCTTATATTTACATAACAATATAACTGAAGTTATAAACCATCTTTTTAACTTATTAAGGTTAAACAGCAATAAAACTTTTAAAATCCTTACAAATATAAATCCCCAACCTTCCGGAGGGTAAATTATTTTTACTTTAGGCATTTTAATAATAGGAAAAAAAAAATTTAACAGGAAGAGAAAAAAAAAAAACCTCCATAACCTTTAAAACCATCATGACTAAAAGTCTTTCCTCTTCTTCTTAAATTTCTTCCAATCCTTTAATTGCCATAGTTCTTTCCATATTCCTTCAGACCCTCCTAACCGTTTCTTAAACTTGCTCCGAGGCTGATATATCACAAAAATCCCCTTAAGTTTTGAAGTCTGCTCCTTTGGCTTGAATTTGTAATCCTGGTTCCACCATTCTTTACTTGTATCATCCAACAGATTATTCCATTGTGCATCAAGCCTCCAATTACCAAATAGTTCCTCCACTTGCATTAATTTATTCAGTTGCAATTCTTCTATAAACAAATTAGGAATGTCCACCAGAACTTCTATTTTGACCATATCCCCCAACATACAGGTCTCTGCATCTTGTATCTCCTTCTGTAAAATTTGCTGAGTTCCATCCTCTGGATTCCCCAACAACATTTCATTGTCAGACTTCTTTTGAATTAAAACCAAAATGTTAGAAATAATTAAGTCTGAAAGTTCTTGAAAAATCTCTGCAAATCCAATTTGAATGTCTTTTAATTCAAAAAACGATGATCCTGCGGGTCCAACTTGAGCCATTATTCCAACTTTTACTTCTGTTCCAAAACAGCTCTTTGTCTGCTAAAAATGTAACAAGCTCTAACAATCACTTTCACTAAGCGCCATTTTTCCCCCAAAGTTTTTAAACGGAATTAAAGATTGCACAATCCCATTTCCCTCTCTCCTGCTCTGCTTAGCCAGCTTTTTAGTTTCAATTCCAAATCAAGTAAAAGTAAAAGTAAATCTTAAAATTTTCTTCCCTTAAGATGATTTTAGTTGCTGGTGCGGTCGCGGCTTGTAGCTCTGCGAAGGCAGAGACGTTTCCGGTCCGGAGCAGTTGGCTGGTTTCTGGGGAACTCAACCTTCCACCCCCACAGAAATCCTTCTGGGGGGCTTTGGCGAGTTCTACCCCCACCAGCCGGCTCTTGCCTTTCCCCTTTGCCCGGGGAAAGGTTTTTCAAACCTCCCGACGGCGTTGGACTGCCGTTCGGGGGTTTTTACGAGACCGCGAAGCGGGCGCTCTCATTCGGGCGCCTTCCAAGCTTGCGGAGCCGCCAGAAGCTCCACTTTTAACTATAACTTCTGTACATTAGAACATTACACACTCCTTCAGATGGTCTTCCCTAGCTTGCACATGACTGTTAGAGCCAGGAGAGGTCATGGATTGAGTAAAACATGGTGAAACTCACTTAACAACGCTCTTGCTTAGCAACCAAAATTTTGGGCTCAATTGTAGTCATAAGTCAAGGACTATCTCTGCCTTCCTCTGCATGGCAGCCTTGTCCTAGTAAATGCCTTCTCCTTTCTGGCAATTTTCCTCTGTTAGAGGCACCAAAATAATTCAGACGATGTAAGGTTTCCTGCTGCAGCAGGGGGTTGGACTAGATGACCTCCGAGATCCCTTCCAGCCCTAGATTGCTGTCCTGTTTCAAAGCATCTTCTGAAGCTACATCTAGTGCCAGGGTTTGTGGTGCTTCCTTCCTCTTCTCTCTCTCTCTCTCCCCCTTCCTCTTTCTTTCTTTCTTTCTCCCTTTTCTTTCTTTGTCTTTTTCTCTTCCTTCCTTCCTCTTTCTCTTTCTTTCTTTCTCTTTCTTTCTTTCTTTCTTTCTTTCTTTCTTTCTTTCTTTCTTTCTTTCTTTCTTGTCTCTCTCTCTCTCCCTTCCTTTTTCTTTCATGCCCATGAGGAACCGAGGCTTGGAGCAGTTTTGGAAGTTGTTAAGGAGGACCGCTCCTTAGCCCCAGCCATGCATTTTCAAGCCTGGGCTGCTTGGAGTGAAAAGCTATTGCAATAGCCTGGGCTTGAAAACACATGGCTGGGGCAGAGGAGCGGTCCTCCTTAACAGCAACGTTCCTTGTGGGTGCTGGCTTGCCTTCCCCTCTTCCACCAGCTGTGGGAGGAAGGTAAGGTCACGTGCCCAGTGGGGATGGGGGGGGCGCAGCAAGCTCCAGGGAGGGAGGGGGGCTAGCACAAATTTACCTGTAGGCAGGAGGAGGCAGCTCGTTTGGGGTGCAGGGCAGGCAGGCACCACGTGGGAACTTGGGAAGGCAGGCAAGCCGCCCGGGAGGAGTGACTGGGTGGGGTGGGTGGGTGGGGCGAGCAAGTGGGCAGCGACTGGTTTGCCGACCCAGGCCAAATTACCGCTACCTGTTCTCCTGAACCGGTGTGAACTGGTAGCAACCCACCACTGCTTCAGAGCCAGATTTAACATTCTCCTCTCAGCACTCCTCCAGGGCAAGTATAAGAGAACACCAATGGCAGAATGGGTATGTATATGTGGTAAAGGAGAAATTGAAGATATTTCACATGTTTTATTGTACTGTGAGTTATACAGAGTTTATAGGTCAGTGTATATTCTCCCCTTATTAGAGAGATTGCCAGGGAGGGCAGACAATTTTTATGTAGGCTTTCTCCTCCAGGACTCAAACCCAGCTATCACGCATGCAGTGGCAAAATTCTGTGTTGCTGCAATGTCCACAAGAAAAAAATTGGTTACAGAATTATAGCTGACAACTTGTGCCAATTTTTTGGAGATATCTCTAACAATTTTTGGAAAATTATATTTGCTCACATACTTATCGGCTCTCCACTCACGTAAACTAGGGAGTGACCCTAACGGTTTGAGATCATGTATTTTCTTAACAGGGATGTTATTATCCACTATTAATGTCAGTACTATTTTTTAACATATTGTAAACAGTGATGTTTATTGCTGGTCTATGACCGTAATAAAGTTATATTCTATTCGTCAGTCAATTTGGGCACAAAACCTTCAGGCCTCTGCTAAAATGCTGAAGATTAGGAATTTCACTTTTCAAAATGACAACCCAAAGCATACCTCCAAATCAACAACAGAATGGCTTCACCTGAATCCATCTGGGGTGAGCTGAAGAGTGCTGTGCACATGTGTTGTGGGATGTCCTCTCAATCTGACAGATTTGGAGTGCTTTTGCAAGGAAGAGTGGACAAAGATTCCCAAGGCAAGATGTGCCATGCTGATAGGCTCCTACCCCAAAAGACTGAATGCTATCATAAAATCAAAAGGTGCTTCAACAAAGTATTAAGGGTGTGCATGCTTATGCAACCACATTATTGTAAGTTTTTTAGTCATTTTTTTCCTCCTAAAGTTTTTTTTCCAATTGAATTGTACAGCTTATATAATAAGGTGGAAACATTTCTGAAGTGATTTATCTTGGTTGGATTTTTTTTGCATCTCAAATACCTGGCATTTTAACAGAGGTGTGTAGACTTGCTATATCCAGTGTATGGTACTTCCGCACCTGAAACAATTTGGGAGATTCTGTCATCCTCCAATCAGGAGCAGAAGGTGCAACAGATCCAGCATCTATGCCTTAACATAAGCAATATGACAAACAGAATTTGCCCCCATGTGTAAGAGTACCAGGATGTGGAACTCTGGGGAGGAATTAAGAATTTGGCAGTCCCTTACAGATTCTCACTGTAAGCAGTACTGCATGTGCTGAAAGCTTTCCACCTTAGGACAGTTGGGGATTTTCTCGAGTGCATTCCCTGATGGAATTAAGATATGGATTTTAACAGTGGAAAAGGTGGAGTTTCCCAAAACCTTTTGAGTAAGAATGTTTTTTTAGTTGCTAGGAACAAAGAGGGAAGTGAAGCAAAAGAAAGTTGTCAGCCATCTCAATCCACTCAATAACCTCAAGCAGTTATTAGTTCCTTAGATTCTCTGCTGCTATAGAATCTAGCTACAAACGTATCCACTTTAGGTAAGGAAACAGCTAAGCTTCAGTAAAGTGGACTTAGGGTGGATGTTACAAATGATTTTTTTTTCATGTGCACACTTTTTGAAATAAAGGAGGGCACATTTTCAGAAGTGGTTTACATGGCTTCTGTACAGTTGTTTTACATATTGTAAAGGTTCAGGAAGGATGCAACAAAAAAGCAAAGAGGCAATACTCCCTAGAAGTTGTTATGTATTGAATGTACATAGTTGTGTTAAGCCCTGCAAAAGTGAAACTAACCTTTAGATGACCCTCAGTGTTAGCTTCAACTGTTTTGGAGGGAAACTTTGAACATTCACAGTTTTTCAAGCATTATGGTTGGTTAAGACCCTGTGGGCCCAGAGTATAAATTACAGGCATTTGCCTGCTGTTCCTCAGTTGCAGTTTTGAATCAATAAATCCTGTTGTAGCTATGCTGGTCTGGTTCTTGCCTACTGAAGCCCACTACACAATAGAAGTAGTACTGCAAATTCAAGCATATATCTACAAAATCATGAGGCCAATCATGTTTTATGGCACTAGATTTAAAACTGCAGTTGTCTGTAAAAACAGACCAGGAATGAAAGGGAGGGAAAATATATTGTGGAGATGGGGGGTTGTTATGGAATGATGGGACCAAACAAAATTCCGGGTCAGCCAGAGACAGATTTATTATTGCGCAAGGTTCAGAGCAGATTCATACCTGAAAGTCTGAACAACCAAGAGATTTGACACAACTGCTTATATATGTTTTCAAGACAAAGGAGTTGGTGATCTAATACATTTTCCATATATGGTAAAATTACATTTGGTATCAAATACATGAGCTCATACATTTATTCCATATATGGCTAACATACATTTATTATAAAATAACGGACACTTCCTCATTACTAAACCATTAGCTTCTAGTTTATAAGATTATTTTCAGCTAGACCACTTTCCTAAGTTCTGTAAGTACTAATGGAGTTTTTACTGCTGTCCTTAGGTGATAATTAACTCTTTGCCCCATACATGTCTTTGTGTGGTTGACAGTGAGCCTTTTCAGACATTCTCTATATGGCTGTTCTTCCGTGACAGCTAGGCCTCATCAGAAGATATATTACCAATAATGGGATTTAACTGCCTTTAATATAATCTCCAGCAAACACGTTTCCCTCAAACAAGCACATTTTCTTTCTTACAATACTGTGAATAAAGAGGGCCCTTCAGTGGTCATCTAGCTGAACCCGCATCATTTACATTAGGGTGAGGGTGAAAACAGTAAAACTATTCATCTAAAAGGAGCATACATTCTTCCTCCCAGCCTGTTATCCCTAATTTTCTTGTGTTTGGTTCTAACACTCCAGCAGAGTTTAGATTCACTGACCAAATCATTCAGACCAAATGAATGATTTTAAACATTCTAAGAAGCTCAAATACTTTGGCCACCAAATGAGAAAAGAGGACTCATTGGAAGAGACCCTGATACTGGGAAAGATTGAAGGCAAAAGGAGAAGGGGATGGCAGAGGATGAGATGGTTAGTGTCAATGACTCAGTGGGCATAGGTTTGGGCAGACTCGGGAAGACAGTGGAGGATGGGGGGCCTGGTGTGCTGTGGTCCATGAGGTTGCAAAGAGTTGGGTATGACTTCGCGACTGAACAACAACAAACATACTAAGTTAAAGAAGAATTAATGATAGCTGACAGGTCAGAGCACAGTCTCCCTGCCTGGATTCAATAAGATGTTAAACAGAGCTGTTTTAAAATTCAACTCAGATTTACAGCCAATTGTCAGGGATGTTTAAAAATGTGTGCTAACTCATAAAGCAATGCATTTCTTGGAGTATTGGATAGAGATTTGTGTCCAAACACAAGTAAGGAAACTAACTATTTCACCAGCTTCCTGACATCTATGTATCAGGAAGAATGCACCTCTGTTCTTAATATGGCTTTGTACAAGATTTTTTTAAAAAAATAATTGTATTAATATATTCTATGCATCAATACACAAATGAAATATACAATTCTGCCACCATGGTGTAATGTGAGTACATTGTCCATAAATATAAAGTCATTCCTTTATACATACAGTTGCCAGAAAAAGTATGTGAACCCCTTGGGATTATGTGGAGTTTTGCATGAATTGGTCATAAAATGTGCTCTGAACTTCATCTAAGTCACAACAATAGAAGAACACAGTCTGCTTAAAATAATACTACACAAACATTAGATGTTGCCATGGTTTAATTGAATATAAC
>WNWU01009673.1:0-11586 GCA_012654045.1 Ptyas mucosa | reverse complement strand
CCTCATCTTGTAATTTCTGAATTATTCTTTTTTCTCTTTCCTTTCTCAGCCTGTATGCTAACCACCTCCCCGGTTTATTTGCGTGTTCGAAATAATTCTGCCTTATATATTTTAGAGTCATTACATATTGCCCTTGTTCTAATATATTTAACTTATGTTTTGCCGCTATCCATTTTACTTGTTTGTTCATCTCCTGGTTTTCTTTGCAATTTACTCTCCCGATTTTGAATTTCTTCTTGTAATTTGTTATATTCTTTTTCTCTCTCTTTTCTACGTTTTGCATTGTATGCTATTGTAAGGCCTCTTACGTATGCCTTGGTAGTGTCCCATAAATTTTGTAGGGAGGTGTGTTGTTTCACATTCTCCTTATAAAATAGTTCTAGTTCCTTTTCCATATATTTCTTATATTCTTTTTCTTTTATTAACTGAGTATTCATTGTCCATCTATTTTTCTTTCTTTGATGCCCCTTCCACATCATCATTAATGGGTTGTGATCCGCCCACTCGTTTGGTAGAATTTCCACCGCTTCTATTTCCCTCATTAATATGCTAGATACCCATGCCATGTCTAACCTAGACCAGGACTTGTGCGGGTTCGAGTAGTATGTAAATTGCTTGGTTTCAGGATTATGGAACCTCCAACTATCTATCATGTTTAACTCTTCCACCATATCTGTAAAAGTCCTGGGTAATACATTTTTCTTATTTTTATTTTGCTGGGTACATTTATAATCCTTTCTCACATCTAAAATGGCATTAAAATCTCCAATCAGACATACATTTTCCATTTTTTGATCTATAATTTTCTCATGCACTTTTCTATAGAATTCTAGTTGTTTACTGTTTGGTGCATATATTACTACCAATAACATATTTTTGAAATCAAGTCTTAACTCTATCATCACTATTCTACCTTCAGTATCTATATATCTTATATCGCTATCTATTCCTTCCTTTATATATACCACTACTCCTCTTTTTTTTTCTTCTGCCAAAGATGAATATACTTTACCTAATTTCTTATTTTGTATATATTTTATGTCTTGTTTTCTTACGTGTACCTCCTGGAGGCACACTATATCCAATTTTTGTTTCAGAATTTTTTTGAAAATTTGGTGTCGTTTGGATGGTGAGTTGAGTCCGTTTACATTCACTGACAAAATTTTTAATGTTCTTTCCATTTCTTACTGACTTTCCTGTTGTTGTTTCTTCTTTGTTTCTTCTTGTTCTTTTTTTTGGCCTCTTGTTTGCACTCCTCCTTCCTCCTGAATGTCTCCTTTTTCTTTTCCTCCTTGTGGTGGAGTTCTTTCACGTTCCCGTCTCTGCTTTCCTTTTATATTCCTTCCTCCTCCTTCTTTACTGTCACTTGTTTCCTCATTTCCTATCATTTGATCATATAATTCCCTCGCTTTGTCCTGCGAATCCACCTTTATTTTCCTTCCCTGCCACGTTACTAACATCCCTTCCGGCGTCGTCCATCTGAATGGTATATATCTTCTATTTAGCAGCGTGGCCAGAAACCAGTACTCTTTCCGCAAGTCTCTTATTCTTTTAGGGATTTGTTTCAAAGTTGTTATTTCTTTATTCCTATAGTACATAGGTTCATCCTTCGTTATTTTATATACAATATCCCTCACCTTTCTTCTTACAAATCTTATATGTACCTCCCGAGGGAGTTTGTGTTGCCGGGCGTAGTTTGTGTGTACCCGGTACACTTCATCTAATTCATTTATTATTTCTTCCCTTTCTCTTTGAAGAGACTCCGCTATCATCTCTGCCATTATCATCGTCAGGTCTTCCTCCCTCTCTTCCACTACATTTTGGAAATGTAGGAAAAATGCTGCTTTTTCCATTTCCAATTGCGCTACTGTATTCTCGAGTTCCTTATTTAGTCCCATCATTTTTGTATCCAATGCTTCCAACTTTCCTTCTGTCAATTCGGTCTTCTGTTCTATTTCTTTTATTCTTTGATCATTTTTTTGAATAATTTCTTGTATCAGATCCATTTTTTCATCGATCTTTTGAATGTCATTCTTAACTTCTCTCTTTACCTCATCCATATCTTTTCTAGATTGTTCATGGTTTCTGGTCATGCATTCTTGTAGTTTGACCATTGTTTCTTGGATTGTTATTAATGTAGCTTGCATCGTTGGCATACCAGGGGTGCTTGATTGCTTTTCTGATGCAAACATTCCCTCCAATGTTTTCTGTGACACCGGGGAGGCCGATGTTCCTGCTAAAGTTGGTATTGTTTTCTTTCCCGTTTTCAACGTTGTTGTAGTAGTGCTTGTCATTTCTTTCAAAATTCTGTATTGTTCCTCCAATATTTTATCAACTTTTTCCCAAATCACCATCCAAAATTTTAAATTATCTTTTTCTCTTTTCTTTAAGTAAGTTTCCTTTGACCAGTTAGTTATCTCTATAAAATCTTCATAAAAAATGTAACAGTACTATAAATTTAAGTATAATATAAATATTACAATATAATACTAATATGCGTTGATATAAATAAATATTATAGGTATAAATAGATATAAATATATATAGATATGTATAAATATGTAGTTTAAATAATCACAAACTTAATACTTAATGGTTAATAATTATAATACTTAATTTATCTAAAATCACAAATAAAAAATTTTTTTGTTCAAATTTAATTAAATTTAATTACTTCCCAATGATTTCTTCTAAGTCACTATAATTATATAGTTCTCAAATATTCTAGCTTACTATATATTATTTTATATGCTACTTTATTATTGCTAAACAAGTATCGCTGTAATTCTTAATCAATTCTAATAAATATCAATCACAGTTATCTATATTTAAGTAAAAGAGGGCTTTATAAGAACAATATGTATCCAATGTTTTATGAGTTCTGTAAGTCTTGTTTGTTATATTTTCAACAAAGGGGAAAACCAACTTGCTTCTTTTTCACGTTGGGGTCTTTCCCTGTTTCAGTATGGCGATCTCCAATCTGCCCAGTCACCGTCTGCAGTTTTTTTTTTTTATTATTCTGCCAAACTACCTCTCTCCTTCCGTTAGGGCAGCCAAAGGGGAAAAAAAGGGAGGATACAAAGTTTGTCCGTTTTTCTTTAAGTCTCTATGATTTAAATCCACTTCTCCTCGGCTTCGTTTTTCGCTATTTTAGTGTCTTTTATTCTTTCTCCACTGGTTATGTTCCGTCCTCTTCCTTTCTGCTCACCTCTTCAGTTGCCGCCACCTTTACGCTCTGAGTTCTTCTCTTTTCGTGCTGCCCCTCTGGAAAAATATTTCCTCCTCAGTTTTGCGCCAAATCGCCCGGATTTTTGACTCTCGCTGTCTGCTCACCCTCGGAAATCTCGCACTGTACTCACTCCTCCGCTCCCAGTGATCTCAATCGGCACGTCAAGTCTCCAGGCCAGCTGTGCTCGTCGCACCGGCTGGCTTCTTCCAAGCCTGGAATGAGGGATCTTCTCGGTACGGCGGGAGATCGCACCTCTCCTCGCCTCCCCCGAAGTTTCCCCTCCTTATTCCCGATCTCTCCAGGATCGTGGAGAGAAGAAAAAGGAAGAGGAAAGAGGAAGAAAAAGAGTTATTAGACAGGGAGATTACGGCAGGTGAATTAAAAGAAGCACTGAAAAGACAGAAAAATAATAAAACTCCGGGGACCGATGGTCTTCCAACGGAGTTCTATAAAACATTTGGAGAATCATTAAATGGAATACTATTAGAAGTATATAACGAAGCCCTGATGGAGGCAAAATTACCAAACACATGGAAAGAAGCGTATATTTCTCTAATACCGAAGGAGGGGGCAGATGCCACCTTAATAAAAAACTATAGACCGATTTCTTTGTTGAACACCGATTACAAAATTTTTATGAGTATAATTGCTAATAGGTTGAAAAAAATATTACACAACAAAATACATCAGGATCAAAATGGTTTTTTACCCACAAGACAAATAAAAAATAATTTAAGGATGGTAATGGATGTTTTAGAATATTACGAGATGCATCCAGAGAGACAGGTGGCCCTGATCTTTCTGGATGCACAAAAAGCGTTTGACCAAGTAAACTGGCAATTTATGAAACAACAAATTAAAAATATGAATTTTGGTGAGAAATTTACAAAAATGATAACATCAATATACCAGGACCAAAAAGCATGTATCTTGGTAAACGGGGACCCAACGAAATTTTTTGGAATAAATAAAGGAGTAAGGCAGGGATGCCCACTATCGCCCCTACTTTTTATCTTAACGTTGGAAAATTTGTTAATTAGAATTAGGGCAAATAAAGAAATACAAGGATTAAAGATTAAGAGAGAAGATTACAAGATCCAAGCCTTTGCGGACGATCTTGTATTCTTCATCGAAGATCCAATAGAAACAACCCCCAAATTAATAAAAGAAATTGAAACTTTTGGAAAAGTAGCAGGCCTAAAAATCAACAAAGAAAAAACGAATATGATAATAAAAAATATGACAACAAAACAAGTAGAGAAATTAGTAAAAGATTCAGGATTACAGGCAGTCAAAAAAGTCAAATACTTAGGGATAAATCTGACAGCTAGAACAGTAACAATAAAACAGGATAATTATGAACCTTTAGTCCAGAAAATAAAAGAGGATTTGGATAAATGGGGGAAATTAAGACTATCCTTACTGGGGAGGATAGCAGTGATAAAATCAAATATACTTCCAAGACTCCTTTATTTATTCCAAACGATACCAATAAAATTAGACAAAAAATTCTTTGATAATTTGGATAAAATAACAACAAATTTTGTGTGGGAAGGGAAAAAATCAAGAATAAAATTAAACATATTACGAGATGACAGAATTAGAGGCGGATTTGGTTTCCCGGCATGGCAAAAATATTATAAAGCAGCAAGCTTGTTATGGATTAAGGAATGGATAACCCTGGAGAACCAAAGATTGTTAAATCTGGAAGGACATGATCTAATGAAGGGATGGCATGCTTTTATTTGGAATTCTGGAATAAAATATATAAACATTTCAACAACCATACTATTAGAAAATCCTTAATTAATACATGGCAACAAATTCGACATAAACATTATATAAAAATTCCTGGTTGGTTATCAACAATAGAAGCAATTACTCACCCCAATATACTATCAAAACAAAAAATATATAGAGAAGTACTGGATACGCAGGGGAAATTAAAAACTAGGGAAGAACTAAAAGAACAAGGAATAGCAATAGACTGGTGGCCCTACTCACAAATAAAAACAAGATATAGGAAGGATCAGGAGGAGGGAGGAATAGACTTAAAACAAAATCGATTAGACAAATTATTAGAATCTAAAGAAGGGAAATTAATTTCGAAAATATATAAATATCTACTCGAATATGATTTGGCAGAAGAATTGGTTAAAGGGCAGATGATAGCGTGGGCGAGGAATATTGGCCACAGTATACAGCTGGAAGAATGGGAAAGAGCATGGGAAAACAACTACAGCATGACAAAATCAGTGGCCTACAAAGAAAATCATTATAAGATGTGGTACCGATGGCATCTGGCCCCTGCAAGATTAGCGAAAATGTACCCAAATATAAACCCGACATGTTGGAAATGTAAAAAAGCACAAGGAACTTATTATCACGCTTGGTGGCTCTGCCCAGAAATTAAGAAATATTGGAATAAGATAAGAACATGGATAATCGAAATAACAGGTTACGAAATTGAATTAGAACCAGAAATTTTTTTATTAGGCATGATTAAAAAGAATATTAGAAATGATATAAAATATTTAATACTCCATATAATTACGGCGGCAAGATTAGTATTAGCACAATTTTGGAAAATAGATCGAATGCCAACTGATCAGGAGTTAATACAAAAAATCTACACATGCGCAGAAATGGACAAACTAATGTTAGAGTTACAGGATAAGGAGGACTCAAAATATTATACAATATGGAATAGATGGTATCAATGGATAAATCAGAGAAAGGGAAATGGGTAGAGATGGAATTTAGAAGAAATCAACATAATTAAAAACAGCACTGTCAGAGAAATAGAAAACAAAATATGCCACAGTGTGTTGGCATTTATGTATATATGTATATATATAATGGAAATTAGTTAAAAAGTGTGTATTGTATATGTAAGTTTGTCTCTTGATTAAGAGAAATTTGTATGTTTTAAATGGTTTTATAAATGAATAAAGTTTTGTTTTTAAAATTAAAAAAAAAGAAATTGGAAGGTCACGATTTATTAAAAGGCTGGCATGCTTACCTGTGGAACATTGGAAATAAAACATACAAACATTTCAAAAACCACACAATAAGAAACTCACTAATTAGCACTTGGTTGGAAATTAAACATAAGCACTATATGAAAGTCCCAGGCTGGATATCCACATTAGAGGCAACAATGCATCCCAATACATTAGACGCCCAAAAAATAATAAGGTACAAAGAAGTCCTGGACTTAAATGGAAGGCTAAAAACGCGTCAAGAATTGAAGGATCAGGACATAGAAATGGACTGGTGGCCATACTTAATAATACAGACTAGATATAAAAAAGACAGAGAAGAAGGAGGAGTCGAAATAAAACCTAACCAACTAGATAAATTACTAGAAACCAAAGAAGGGAAATTAATTTCAAAAATTTATAAATACTTACTAGAGTATGATTTGGCAGAAAACATAGTCAAAGGCCCAATGATAGCTTGGGCTAGGAATATTGGAAGAAGCATACAACTGGAAGAATGGGAAACGATATGGGAAAATAACTACAAAATAACAAAAGCAATAACATATAAAGAGAACCACTACAAGATGTGGTATAGGTGGCACCTAGCCCCGGCTAGGTTGGCAAAAATGTACCCAAGCTTCAATCCGATATGCTGGAAATGCAAACAATCAAATGGAACTTTTTATCATCTATGGTGGCTTTGCCCAAAAATTAAAAAATTCTGGACGAAAATTAGAACTTGGATAATAGAAATAACAGAAGAAGATTTAGATTTAAAACCTGAATTTTTTTTATTAGGGATCTCAAAGAGAAAACACTTAGCTCCGAGGTTACATTGTTGCTAAGAAAAACTTTTCTGAGCTGGAGGCTGGAAGATGGCGCTTCTGCTTTGAAAGTGCTTAAGGCTGCTGGACTGAGAGCTTGCTGGAGTTGGAGGAAAGGTTTTAAACTGCAAATTACTGCAAATTATTTTTGAATATTGCTGCAAAATTGCTTAAGAGACTTTGTGGATGTTAAAAACAAAAGACTTTTCTTAATATAAGATGGCTGCCAAACAAGTTAAATCTGTAGTTCCCAAAGGTGGAGGCGGTTCCCCAATAATGTCAGTTGTGACACACAAAGCACAACTTCCTGTGGATCCACAGAGCCAGGAGGCCTCCTTAAAAGATCTTAAAGAAGTTATAAAAGAAGCTATGACTAACCAAACTGCAGCTATGAATGATTTAACAGTAATTATGGATGGGAAATTTAAAGAAGTTGCTGCAGACATAAAAGCAATTAAAGATGTGGTGGAAGAAAAGCATGATGAAATAAGAGAAGATATTATTCTGGCAGTTTCAGGACTGGCAAATCACCTTGTACAGTTGGAGGGGAGAGTAGAAGAAATCAATGAGGCTACCCTGAATTTGGAGAATAAATTAGGGGAAATTGTGACTAAAACAGAGAAGGTGGATGATGATGTGGTTATGCTACAATACAGATCTATGGAATTTGCCTTGAGTTTGAGAGGGCTAAAAGAAAATAGTCATGAAAATCTAAGAGAGATTTGTGCTGAGGCTTTGGCAGTGATATTTGAAGAAAGACCAGAACACGTTGCAATTCAGATAGACAAAATCTACAGGGTTAATTCCTGGGCGGCAAGACAGATGTGGTGATTTACTTTACAACTAGGAGGATTAGAAATGACATTGTGCAAGCTTCTTACAGGAACAAGGTTCAAGTGGATGGGAAAGAACTGGCTGTTTTGAAAGAGATTCCTCCTAAGATGTTAAGAGACAGAAAGGACTTTGGCTTTTTGGTAAATGAGTTGAGAAATCGCCAGATTCAATATAGATGGGATGTTCCAATTGGCCTAACAGTGAATTATGGTGGAGAGAGACATCGTTTAAACACACCCTGGAAGGCAAAAGATTTCTATGTTAATGTCTTAAAGGCTGGACACCCACCCTCTCGGGGGGGTGGGGTAGAAAGGAAAAGAAAAAGGAGATGTTACAACAAGAGAAAGATGAAAAGGAGAAGGAGAGGGTACAACAAGAGAAAGACCAAAAGCAGATACAAACTTATGCTGCAGTTGCAGCTGGAGGAATTAACTTGGAGGAAGAGTTAGTTCAATTTGGGGGCCCACCCCCAACTTCTGAATTATCCAAGAAGCTAGAGGAGCCAAGAGAACAACGAATGACACGAGCAACTTATAAATGTCATGAACAACAACTTAAAGTGCAACAATCTCAAGTCTCATCTCAAGAAGTTCGTAAAACAGAAGCTGTGGGAGGGGCCAGGCTGAAGACCATGATGGAAGAGGACATTCAGCGTATGCTCATGAAGCTTTGAGGGGCCAAAGATGGCAACTAAATTTCTATCTTGGAATGTTAATGGTTTAAATTCCCCACAAAAAAGAAAGAAAATATTTCATTATTTGAAACAATTTAAGAATGATGTCATCTGTTTGCAAGAAACATATTAGATTATCAGATCAAAAATATTTGACAAATTCAAGATTAGGTACACATTTTATTGCAGCAGCATCGGAGAAGAGAAATGGTCTAGTTATTTACGTAACGAAGGGTATACCAGCTAAATTAATTGAAACAGATGCCCAAGGCAGATATATTGCAATTGAACTACTAACTCAGAATGGAAAAATGCTTCTAGTTGGGATATACACACCTAACCGGCAACAGGACAAATTTTATAAATTTTTACATACTAAAATAATACAATGGGACTACAAAGCTCTTATACTGATGTGTGACTGGAATGGTGTAATAGACACACAGAAAGATAAAAAAAGTTTGTCAAAGACCTCAGCACGTGCGAAATTACCCAAATCTTTTTTTGACATGATGGAAGATATGGAACTGAGAGATATTTGGAGAATATGGAATGCTGATGAAAGAGATTTTACTTTTTTTTCTGATAGACACCAATCCTTTTCTAGGATTGATTTTATACTAACCACAAATGATTTTCTTTTCAGGGTGAAGAAGGTGAAGATATGTCCGAGAACTTTAACTGATCATAGCCCGGTTTGGATGGAATTAGAACAGGAAAAGGGAGAAAGAAGGTCTTGGAGGTTAAATGAAAATTTATTTAGATATGAAGAAAATGTGAATGAGCTTAAAAAACAAATGAAAGAATTTTTTGCTATTAATATGTATAAGGATACTTCAATGGAAATGGTATGGGATGCTAGTAAGGCCTATATGAGGGGAATCCTAATACATATGAATAATAAATATAGATTAAAACAACAACAGAAGCGGAAAGGGATTGAGGAGGAAATAAAAAAGAAAGAACAATTACTTATTATTAATCCAAGTGATAAGAAAGTAAAAGAGACAATAAACATATTGCGAGAGCAATTTAATATGCTGATGGCTGATCAAGTGGCAACCAGTTTACAATATGCTAAACACAACACATTTTGTAATGCTAATAAACCAGGTAGGTGGTTGGCCCATATGCTGAGGAAAAAACAAAAATCACAAGTTATTGAAAAGATTGAATTTAGAGGCAAGGAAATTTATCAGCAGAATTTGATTAACAAAGCTTTCCTAGAATTTTATACAAAGTTGTATGTTAAGGACTCAGTTCAAGGCACAGAAATAGATAGATATTTAAAGGGGGAGAACATTCCTGAATTAACGTTGGAGCAGAAGGAGGGGCTTGTCACGAGTATTTTCAGGGTTGCTGCAGCTACATGATTAGCCACAAAAGAGGTATGGCCTCAATCAACCCATCTGCTGTAAGCAATTACCTGCAAGCCTTCCCCGCCCTAGATAATTGCAGGTTTGCTCACAATATAAGCAAGGACCTTTCGGCTTGCTACTCGGGCCTTGACAACCAGCTAGTATTCACTGCTGGAAGAAGACTGCAGAGCCCAGCATGATGCTGTAGAAGGGAGGAGATGCAGATAAGGACTCCAGACGCCGGCTGCTGAGATACTCCCACAGATGCTTGTGTTTTTGCTGTTTTTAAGCACACAAGCCAACGGTTAGGTTGTGCTGGAAATTCTTCTCCACACAGACCCTCAAGCCACGTTGGTGCTTGAACTGCTTTTATTCTCAGGTGACTTTTTATTGTGAAGTCTACGCTGCTGCCCTTCGTTTGCCTTGATGACGTGTCAATGCCAAAGACGTCCACCTTTGTATTAACCTTTGTTTCTTGTGAACTGTTTTTGGTATTGTGGAGAGGAATCTAGGGAGATAGCCTGGCTTCACATACCCAGATAAGACTTTGCTTTTAATGTGGTTTTTAAAGGCACAGTGTCTTTTTAAGTATTTTAACTTAAATTATATATTTATTCAAGGCTCCTTTGTCGGCTTTATTTCAATCCCAGTGCTTTTGCCCATGAGCTGGTTCGCGGTCCGGGGTACCCCTCAACCCCACACCCCACAGGGCTGAATCAACCAATAACCTCTGCGGAGATTATTGATGTAATTAAACAGTTAAAAACAGGTAAAGCTCCGGGGACAGATGGATTAACAGCTGCTTACTACAAGAATTTACAGCTAGAAATGGTAGAACCACTTAGAGTTTTATTTTATAAAATCCAACTAGGTGGAGGAGTCCCACCCTCCTGGAGAACAGCTTTTGTTTCATTGATTCCAAAGGAAGAACAAACTTGTATTAAACCTGAAAATTTTAGGCCACTATCACTCTTGAATACTGATTATAAAGTTTTTGCTAAGATATTAGCAAATAGATTAATGCCAGTTATGCAACAAACAGTTCATAATGACCAATCAGGGTTTATAAAAGGGAGACAAATGAAATATAATGTTAGACAAGTTGTAAATTTACTGGAGTATTTGGAAAAAAACAACCAAGTTCCTGCAGCGTTTGTATTTTTGGATGCAGAGAAGGCATTTGATCGATTGAATTGGCAATTTTTGTTTAAGATAATAGAAAAAATGCGTTTTGGAGACTATTTTACGCAATCAATTAGAGCAATATATCAGGAGCAAACTGCACAAATAATAGTTAATGGAGGTTTAACAGAGGTATTTAAAATTGAGAAAGGAACACAGCAGGGTTGTCCTCTGTCCCCATTGTTGTTTATCCTGACTTTAGAAGTCTTATTGAACAAGATACGTGATTCGAATAAAATAAAGGGAATTGTAATTAGACAGAAAGATTATAGACTAAGAGCATTTGCTGATGATTTGGTGGTTACTTTATCTCAACCTACAGAATCGGTTTTATATATGTTGGATATATTAGTTCAATATGGTAAGGTATCTGGATTTAAAGTAAATCAACATAAGACAAAGGTGATAACTAAGAACATGTCTATATCTCAACAGGAAGAATTAAGAAGAATAACGGGGTTTGAAATAGTTAAAAAGGTTAAATACTTAGGAATATACATTG
>WNWU01009670.1:0-18024 GCA_012654045.1 Ptyas mucosa | reverse complement strand
TACAACCTCTTCAGCTGAAGAGGTTGTAGAAAAAATGCTTTTAAAAGTAAAAAAAAGAGTTGGCCACGCCCACCCAGTCACATTACCCCCCCACCAAACCATACCCACAGAACTGGTAGTAAAAAATTTACATTTCACCACTGCTCTTAGTCCTAAATATATTTACCCATGTAACAGGACATATTAATACTATCCTTCTCCCCACCTTTCCTATTCTCCTATTGGTACCTATGATTTATCCCTTGTTGTTATATATTATGATTAATCATTGTAACTATGATCTATCATCTATGACTTTATTGTTTGTATGTACACTGAGAGCATATGCACCGGAGACAAATTTCTTGTGTGTCGAATCACAGTTGGCCAATTAATCTAATCCTATTCTATTCTACTCTACTCTATATTTTACCTTTTAAGTGCTTTTATTGTATCAATCAATTTTATTAAGTCATTGATCAGCAAATCTTTTACTGTATGAAAAAGGCGACATGATAATTTATATAGTGAAACTACTACTAAGATAGATATTGTTAATCAATGTAGAATATCCAATCTAAATGGAATCCTATACACCTCTGTTTTTCATTTCACCGTGGCTATCACTCGACGTGATAGCCACGGTGGCAGTAGATACACCCAGGCTCATGGTCATGGGTGACTTCAACTTGCCTTCCGTTGGTGAAACGTCTGAGGTGGCTCGGGAGTTCATGGCTTCCATGACGGCCATGGACCTGACCCAATTAGTTCATGGCCCCACTCATAGGGGGGGGCATACTCTGGACATGATTTTTGTCTCTGGCCAGTGGTTGAGTGATCTGGTTATAGGGGGTATAGACATAGAACCCTTGTCATGGTCTGATCACTCGCTCCTTCGCCTAGATCTCCGAACCGCTACACCCCGCCGCAGGGAGGCGGAACCAACTAGATGGGTCTGCCCCAGGCACCTGATGGATCCTGATAGGTTCCAGATGGAGCTTGGGCCGTTTCCTGAGGATCTGGCACACGACTCGGCCGAGGACCTGGTAGCTGCCTGGAATCGGGCGGCTGGTGGAGCCTTGGATCGAGTCGTGCCTTTGCGGCCTCTGACCCGGTACGGATCTCAAGCGGCTCCCTGGTTTACCGAGGAGCTGAGAGAGATGAAGCGCCGGAAAAGACGCCTAGAGAGTGGTTGGAGGGCCAGTCTCGCTGAATCTGATCGAACACTGGTAAGGTCGCATATTAAGACCTACCTAGTGGCGATAAAAGCGGCAAAATTGAACTACTTTTCCGCATTTATTGCGTCATCAGGGAATCGTCCGGCCGCCCTGTTCAGGGTGACCCGCTCTCTGCTTCATGCGGGAGTGCGGGAGGATCCCTTGGAAGGCAGGGCGGAGGATTTCGGACAATACCTGTATGACAAAATTGCTCAGATTCAGGGGGATTTGGATTCCGACTGGGTAGATCTGGGCAGGGTGACAAGGAATAGTCTTGAGAATGTTATCTGGGAAGAGTTTGACTCTGTGACTCCTGATGATGTGGACAGGATTTTGGGGAGACTTAGTGCGGCCACATGTTTACTGGACCCGTGTCCCTCCTGGTTGGTACTGGCCTCCCGGGAGGTTACACGAGGCTGGCTCCAGGGTATTATCAACGCTTCTTTGAGTGAGGGTCACTTCCCTGCCGCCTTGAAAGAGGCGGTGGTGAGGCCCCTCCTCAAGAAGCCTTCCCTGGACCCGGCAGTATTAGCTAACTATCGTCCTGTCTCCAACCTCCACTTTATTGCGAAGGTTGTTGAGAGTGTGGTTGCGCAACAGTTTCCACAATTCCTGGAGGAAACATCTTATCTGGATCCGTTCCAGTCGGGTTTCAGGTCTGGGCACAGCACGGAGACGGCATTGGTCGCGTTGGTTGATGATCTCTGGAGGGCTCGGGACAGGGGATGTTCCTCTGTCCTAGCCCTATTAGATCTCTCAGCGGCTTTTGATACCATCGACCATGGTATCATGCTGCACCGGCTGGAAGAGTTGGGGGTGGGGGGCACTGTATTACAGTGGTTCTCCTCCTTTCTCTCCGACCGGTCGCAGTTTGTGTTGACAGGGGGGCAGAGGTCGACCTCGAGGCCTCTCGTTTGTGGAGTGCCGCAGGGGTCGGTCCTCTCGCCCCTTTTGTTCAACATTTATGTGAAGCCGCTGGGTGAGATCATCCGTGGCTTTGGGGTGAGATACCATCAGTACGCTGATGACACCCAGCTGTACATCTCCACCCCAGGCCACCCCAATGATGCCCTCGAAGTGATGTCCCAGTGCCTGGAAGCCATGCGGATCTGGATGGGGAGAAACAAACTCAAGCTCAACCCCTCCAAGACGGAGTGGCTGTGGTTCCCGGCATCCCGATATAGTCAGTTGACTCCATCACTGACTATCGGGGGCGAGTCTTTGGCCCCCGCAGAAAGGGCTCGCAATCTGGGAGTCCTCCTGGATAGGCAGCTGTCTTTGGAGGAACATCTGACGGCTGTAGCCAGGGGGACCTTTTGTCAGGTTCGCCTGATTTGCCAGTTGCGGCCCTTTCTTGATCGGGATTCCCTGTGCACAGTCACTCACGCCCTTGTCACCTCTCGCCTAGACTACTGTAATGCTCTCTACATGGGGCTCCCCTTGAAGAGCACCCGGAGGCTCCAACTGGTCCAGAATGCGGCCGCGCGGGTAGTGACGGGAGCAGCGTGGCGCTCCCACATAACACTGCTCCTGCGCGAGCTGCACTGGCTTCCGGTGGTCTTCCGGGTGCGCTTCAAGGTGTTGGTGATCACCTTTAAAGCGCTCCATGGCATAGGGCCTAGTTATCTCCGAGACCGCCTGCTGTCACCGATGACCTCCCATCGACCCGTGCGCTCCCACAGAGAGGGCCTCCTCAGGGTGCCATCAGCCAAACAATGTAGGCTGGTGAACCCCAGGGGGAGAGCCTTCTCTGTGGGGGCACCCACCCTCTGGAACCAGTTGCCCCCGGAGATTAGGAGAATTCATGACCTCAGTGCCTTCCGCCGTGCCCTAAAAACACATTTTTTCCAACAAGCCGGGCTGGCTTAAGAAGAAATTTTAAATATTTTGAATATTTTAATTGGTCTGTGAGTTTTAAATTTTGTAGCCAAATTATATATATTTTAACTGTCTTAATATTTAAATTTCATGTTTTTTATTTCTGGCTGTACACCGCCCTGAGTCCTCAGGGAGAAGGGCGGTATAGAAATTGGAAATAAATAAATAAATAAAATTTTCCAGCTTTTGTATCTTACTAATTTTATGTATTGCTTCTTCAATAATTCTCACATTTCCTTATTAGTGCATCTCCATAAATAGAACACAGATCAATATTTATATAAATGTATTTATAGGAAAGTAAGAAGTGGGGTTAGCATGATGAGAAATAGGCCTAGCCCATATTAGCTATAGAAACATACAGCTCGGACTGTGCTTAAGAGTATGACCATGTCCTCAACTGAATTTCCAGTTATTTTTAGCATATATGTAGGGGTCACTTTGGAAATTGCAGAAGACTTTAGTGAACTACAGAAAAAGGTAGCTCCTCTAAGGAGCTAAGCTAGCTCCCTAGAGGAGCTGAAGCCTTGAAACTTTTGCTTATGATGAAAATTGTAAGAAAATCGTTGTTTATCCATTTTTGTTTGTTTTTTTAAATATTTATAATATGGTTTCCTTTTCTAGGTGTTAATTTGGAGATACCAGAACCTAAAGAAGGTATCTACCATCAAAGTGAAGACAAAGATGTCTATCATACTGTGGAACAAGATAGCTTCCCCCAGGAAATGGTCAACAGGCCACCTGTTCCTGTTCCAAGACCTGATCCCTCCTCCACACAACAAGACAAAGAACCATACATTTATAAAGGTGACTGGTGAACAAAAATCTGATAACTTTTTTGCTAGACAGTGTACAGTAGGAGGGGAAAATGTCCATTTTAACAGATGTCAAATAATTATTTCATTTCAGAGATTTTTCCCTCTTCTTTCCAAATTACAAATATAATAAAGTAAAAAAGTAAATATTAATTTATGCGCATGTGCCACTTGCATAAATGGAGCTGTACACCTGCCATTCACATGCATACCCCCCTCATGTCAGGCCACCAAGCTGGAAAGGTTGGGGACCACTGCATTAATTGAAAGTTTTTACTTTCAGGAAATACTCCTATGGTCTAACCTGAATATATTGCCTTGTGATTTCCACCCATTATTTCTGCTTTTGCCTTAAATAGTATCTTTAATTTATACTGTGTTTCCCTGAAAATAAGATCCGGTGTTATATTTTGGGGGTTTCAAAATAAGCACTTGGGCTTATTTTTGTGGAAACATGATTTCAGGGTAATTTCGGGGAAACACAATTTCAGCCCGGCTGAGTACCCCACTCCCCTGGCTCGCACACAAAGGTGGCAAGCACGCAGTGGTTGACATCCAGCAGCAGCTGCAGCACGCTGGCTCCTTGGCTGGTGCACTTTGGGGCTACACAGTCAAGTTGATTACCTGTCCGAGCAGCAGACAACGCAGGGGTTGGCACACAATCCAGACGCGCTGCGCTGTGGAAAAGCTGAGAGTCAGTGGGTCAGAGCGAGTGGCTGGCCGCGGGGGGCTTGTCTTCGTGTCTCTTGGCTTGCCTGCGGCCTGGTACTTTAGTAAGGTAGTAATTTAGTCAATCCCTTACTCACTGCAGGAGCTGCAAAAACATTTTGGGCAGATGACTATCCAAATGATCCATCCTATATTTGAAACCTCTGGGGAAGGGAAACATCACTACATAACTTAACTTATTCTACTGGTTGACAGCTTTTGCCATCATCAGAAACCTCTAATAAGTAAACTGAATCTATCTCCCTGCAGCTTGACCTATTTGTTGCAGTAATAGTCTCTAGGCAACCAGCAATGTCTATACTCTCAGTTTTATGACTATCTCTCCTTAGTTATCTTTTCTGAGAACTAAAGTTAAACCAGTTCATTTAACTATCCCTAATATGACTTAGTTTCCAGATACATCCCTATCTTGACTGTTGTTCTTTTAACTCATTCCAGTTTATACATTTTCAATTGTGGTGACCACAACAATTGAACATAGAATTCCATGAGGGGTGATTAAGACAGAGCAGAGGGGGGTAGTTATTACATGGCATCTGGACTCTATGCATCTATTAACATATTCTAAAACAGCATTTGCCTTTTAAGCAGTTGCATTCATTTATACTGCTATCATCTAGCTTGTATCTGACCATATGATTATGTTAGGTTTCTCTGGTTAAAATATATCCATGGCATTGCCCTAATCTATTAAGCTACTAACTGTCAGAAAAAGGGGCAACTTTAGACATGTGACAAACATTTGTGGTTTGCCTTTTCTGCCTAAAATTTAGTCTAATGTATATAAAGAAAGTCTGTATAGATCCGTGATGGCAAACCTATGGCATGTGTGCCACAGGTGGCATGCAGAGCCATATCTGTGGGCACGTGAGTGTCACCCTAGCTCAGTTCCAGCACGCATGCGCGCGCCGGCCAGCTAATTTTTGGGCCTTCCAGGCCCACCAGAAATCAGGAAATGGGCTGTTTCCGGCTTCCGGAGGGCCTCGGTGGCATGGGGGAGGCTGTTTTTGCCCTCCCCAGGCTCCAAGAAAGCCTCTGAAGCCTGGGGAGGGTGAAAAACAGGCATACCGGGACCAGCGGTAACCTTTTTGGTGTCACGTGCCAAAAGCTGGATGAGCGCGGGGGTGTCACGCGTGCATGCTCAGGGAGGTGGGGCACGGTGGGGGGCCTTGAATTATGGGTGTGGGCACACATGTGCGCAACCTCCCCCGCGCTCCCCCTGCTTTTGGCATGTGATGGCAAAAAGGTTAGCCATCATTGGTATAGATCTTAGAATAAGTAACTGCTTAGAAATATATATAAATGCTTATCTCATTTTTAAGTTTTGATTGTATAATGTTTTTATGTCCTGATATTTTTACATGACTAGCATAATGGAATTGAGATTTTAAATCCAATGCTCTATATCAGGGCTGTCAAACTCCTGGCCCACAGTCCGGATGCGTCACACGCTGGCCACACCCATGCCCAGTTTAACAAAGGGGGGAAAAGTCCCTATACGTCTGCTCTATATCCTTTCCCTTGAAGTTTACAATAATAATTTTATTGTAATTATTCAGCCCAGGTTGAATCAACAATGAAGTGCTGTTTTATTCCATAATCTAACAGTTCAATTTGAAGGGATTTTAAAAAATAAATACTCTTTGATTCACAGGGAAGATTTGCTCTGAAAGATAGTTCTCCCACAGTTTGTATTGTGAAAATGGACCTGAGTCAATTATGTCATCATGTCTTTAAAAGTTTGTCTTATGCTGATAAAAATTTCTGTTCTATATCTTTTAAATTTCTATACCCATATCATTTAAAAACTCATATAGTCTAGAACTCTTTCTTTTAAAATGTGTTTCAATTTTGGGTGCTCTGAGTTTTGTTCCTATTTGTATTTATATTTCTTTTGATGTTATGTTTGATAACATGATTTATAACTTTTTTTTATATATACTACTTACACAATTTTATATTATGAATTTTTAAAATGTTTTAAATAAATTGTACATGTTCAGTATTTACAGAAAAAGATCAAGAGAAATCTGGGAATCTTTATGTTTCTGCAAAAAATATTAGTAAAGGTGAGTCATGATTACAGAATTTTTGGTTTTTTTGACAGGTTATAGTAAGTTTTACTAAGGGTTAATGCTATATTCATCATAGATTAGCATAGCTGAGCCATGTTAGTTACTGTGATTAAAACAAGAAATGGCAATGTGATCTAAGAATTGGAACATAAGTAGCCATACAAGGTATTGATGTGATTTCACTTCTATCTACAGTGGTGATCTGTCTTCATAATATTTCTCTTCCCTGTTTTTACACAATCTCAGAAAACAGCACTCTCCAACTCTTAATCTTACTTGACAGGTCTCCAGACATTTCTAGAAATACTGCTAAATTTACTACACTATCATATGTTAACTTGTGTAGTAGTTTTGGGAACTTCAGAAGTTTCATAACAGAGTAACAGAGTTGGAAGGGACTTTGCAGGTCATCTAGTCCAACCCCCTGCCCAAGCAGGAGACTCTACATCTGGCCTCTATCTAGGATCGAACTCACAACCTCCTGATTGTGAGGCAAGAGCTCCACCTCTAGGCCACAGCAGCTCCTAGCATAAATTTGGCTATGCAAATTTCTTGATATTTATCATTTGTTTTATTGCTTTCTCATGCAAGGGTTATTTTGGTCTTCAGTGTAATTTAACTAAATAAACAGGGGAGTCTGGAAAAAGTGCATGGCAGACTAAAAAATATCTGGACACAACACTGTGGTGATGACTGGTGGACAGACAACAAATTCTGGGCAGCAGAGCCTCTTCAGATAAGGAGAAATAAAAAAATCTTCCACCTATATTTCAAACGGCTATTATTTATGAGGAGACTGCAGGAATTAAACGTGAGTTGAATGGCTGGGAGTCAAAGACGATCCAGTGCTCTCACGACTGCAACACAGGCATTTAAGGATACTGGGTTTGGATCTCCCTTTCTTAACCACATTTGGATATAATCAGTTTATAGAGAGAAATCTTTAAATCAGCAGGATGAAGAAAAAAATCAGCCTTCCTTATAGATTGAAAAAAAAAATAATTTCAAGAATTTTAAATTAATAACAAAAAGTTTAATTCTTTTTTTTTTTACAAATACTTTATTAAGTTTCAAAATTAAAAGAAAACTAAAAATTTTTTACAAGGTCTCTTTGTTATCCGGAGGTACAGTGTTCTTATAAATTAAATATCATGTATCTAATCTACTTTGTCTTAAGCTATCATTTTTCCCATCATTATATTTACATTCTATAAGTACATAGTCGTGTTTCACAGTATCTATTCACAGAAAAAAAAACAGGTCATCGTCTTTTTCTGTTATCTAGCCAGTTATACCAATTTTCCCATACTTCATAATATTTAGATATCTCATCATCCATTAGCAGACTCGTTAACTTTGCCATTTCTGCACACTCTAATATTTTGTTTATTAACATTTCTTCTGGGGGTTGAGTTTTACTCTTCCAGGATTTCGCAAATACCAATCTAGCCGCAGTTAATAAGCTGGGTTTTATTATTTTTTAGGCCATCACCCACTATACCTAAAAGGAAGAGTTCTGGAGATAAGATTACATCTTGCTCTAACATTTCGCAGAGCCATTGTCGTACTTTTGTCCAGAACCTTTTAGCTACTGGGCAGGACCACCACATATGGTAATACGTGCCGATTTCTTTCTCGCATTTCCAACACGTGGGTGAGAGATTTGGAAACATTTTTGCTAACCTAGCAGGCGCTAGATGCCATCTATGTAGCATTTTATAATGGTTCTCTCGGAATGTTGCTGCTTTTGTCATTTTAAAATTTCTGTTCCACGCCTCTTCCCAATCATTAAAATTAACACAATATCCAAAGTTTTTTTCCCAAATACTCAATTGGTTTTTTGCTATGGCCTCTGCCTTATCCTCATCTAATATAAAATTGTATATTTTTGTTAACATTTTCTTATCTACTCCCCATATAATTTTATCGAAGTCTACATATTTCCTTTCAATACCAAATTGGTCCCTATCTTTTTGGAATCTTGAATTCAACTGCCAATATTTCCACCAATCCAGCTTGAATCCGTGATCTCTCAGGGTTTCTAGAGGTTTAAGCCTTCCGTTTTCATCCAAAATATCTTTGTGTGTGCCAAATTTTTCAGTTTCCGTCTTGTTTGGGGCAGTCAAAGCTTCCATAATAGAGAGCCAATTTGGGGCCTTAACGTAAATTTTCTGTCTGATTTCCTCCCAGGTTTGTAAAAGTGTTTCTCTGATTTTATGATTGTGAAAATAGGTTTTCTTCTTTTTTTTTGAAATCCCAAAGGTGGGCATGCCAACCTTCTTGTAGGTCATGTCCTTCTATCGTCAATATTCTCTTGTTACGTAGCGTTACCCATTCCTTGATCCAAATTAATTTCGCTGCTTTTTGATATACTTCCCAATCCGGGAGTCCAAATCCGCCCATTTTTCTCTTGCCCTGTAGTATTTTAAATGATATTCTCGATTTTTTTCCCTCCCATATAAAATTCCTAATATATCTATTCAGATCTAAGAAAAAATTTTTATCCAAACTTAGTGGAATATTTTGGAATAAAAATAGGATTTTTGGTAAAATGTTCATTTTAATTGCGGCTATTTTCCCTGTGAGAGATAGTTTTAGTTTTTCCCATCTTTTAAGTTCCTGATGTATTTTATGTAACAGTGGAGTGAAGTTATCCTCTTTCAAAGATGAATATCTCGCAGTAATCCAAATTCCTAGGTATTTAATTTTTTTTACTACCTGAAAACCTAATAGAGCTTCCAATTCCTTTTTTTGTATGTCTGTCATGTTTTTAGCTATTATTTTGGTTTTTTCCTTGTTAAGTTTGAGGCCCGCCACTTGGCCATAGTTTTGTATTTCTAATAAAACTCTTGGTCTGGTTTCTAGTGGGTCTTCCATGATAAGGGCTACGTCATCTGCGAAGGCTTGTATCTTATAAATTTCCTTCCTCACCTTAGGTCCTTTAATTTCTTTAGTGGCTCTAATCTTTATCAGCAACACCTCTAGTGCAAGAATATAAAGTAAGGGGGATAGGGGGCATCCCTGCCTTACTCCTTTTTGGATCTGGAATGTTTGGGTCTTATCCCCGTTCATCAATATATTGGCCCTCTGATTATGATAAATATTTTGGATCATTTTCCTAAAGTTTGTCCCGAATTCCATTAAATTTATTTGGTTTATCATAAAATTCCAATTTAAATTATCAAAGGCCTTTTGGGCGTCAACAAACATCAGTGCAAGCTGTTTTTCAGGGTGCTGTTCATAATATTCTATGGTATTTAATACTATTCTTAGGTTGTCTCTGATTTGCCTCCCCGGGAGGAATCCGTTTTGATCTTTGTGTATCCAGGAGTTTAAGATTTTTTTAACTCTTTCGGCTATTATATTCATAAACAATTTGTAGTCGGAGTTTAAGAGAGAAATGGGCCTGTAATTTACTAATCTTTTTGGGTCAGCGCCGTCTTTCAAAATGAGCGTTAAGTATGCTTCCCTCCAGGTGTCCGGGATTATTGAACCTACTAAGGCTTCGTTAAATATTTCTAATAGCTCTAGGCTTAATGCTTCTTCCAATTTTACATAGAATTCCCCAGGCCGTCTGGACCTGGAGTTTTATTCTTTTTTATTTTAGAGAAAGCTGCTTTTAATTCTTCTATTGTAATTTTTCTGTTCAGCATTTCTCTTTCTTTTTCCGTGATTTGGGGTAGGCCAGCGTCCATCAGATATTTTTCTACCTTATTTGGTTCTATTTTCTCATCTTGATACAGATTTTCATAGAATTCCCTCACATACTCTAATTTTTCCTCTTCCCTTATTAAGAGATTTCCTTTAGAATCTTCCAGTACCAAAATCTGATTCTTTTCCTTTTCTTTCTTTAGTTTGTAGGCGAGCCATCTTCCTGACTTGTTGGCATTTTCAAAACAGTAGTGTTTGGATCTCTTTATTTTTTGTGCCATCTCGTCCTGGTCTAACAGATTTATTCTATGTCTCGCCATCAACCACCTCTGTTTGGCCCCCTCGTCTCCCGGATTTTGTTGTAATTCTTTTTCTGATTCTATTAAGGTTTTAGTGTAACCCTCCCTGGCCTTTCGTTCTGTTTTGTTTTTAAATGCCATGTGCGAGATGACTATCCCTCTCACATAAGCTTTCATAGTGTCCCAGACAATTTCTCTTGCCGTGCCTTGTTCCCCATTTTCTACAAAAAATTGTTTAATTTCTTTGTTTAGTTTTGATAGGAGCTCTTTATCATTTAACAGATTTGTCCTAAGGCTCCATCTCGGTTGTTTCCTCTTATTCCTATATAGCCAATTGATTTCCAGCAGCTTATGATCTGTCCAAGTATTTGTACATATTTCCACTTTTTTAATTTCTAAGCCTAGTTTCCTAGTAACCCATACCATGTCTATTCTGGACCAAGAGTTCTGTGGAATTGAATAAAATGTATATTGTTTTTCTTGGGGATGAGTGTACGCCACATATCTATTAAGTTAATTTCCTCAGTTAAGTCGAAAAAGCTTTTTGGTAGGGGAAGTCTCTTGTTTTTCCTGGTTTTGCCACTTTTATAATCTTTGCTCGGGTCTACAATTCCATTCATATCCCCTAACAGACATATTTCATTCTGTGTCCATTTAGCAAGTTGTTCATGTAGTTTTTCAAAGAATTTCCCTTGTTTTTTATTTGGGGCATATACCCCAACCACTATCGTTTTAGAGGGCCCTCTCATTATTTCTACTATTAATATTCTCCCTTTTCCGTCTTTATATTTACATTCAGCTTCTATTCCTTTCTTAACATAAATGGCTACTCCCCTTTTCTTTTTTTCAGCTAATGACGTAAATACCTTGCCAAATTTGGGATATTCTAAACGATATACTTCATCTTTTTTTACATGGACTTCTTGCATACAAATTATATCAGGGTTTTGTTTAACTAGTTTTGTCAAAATTAGTTTTCTCTTTTTTGGTTCATTTAAACCATTGACATTTAACGATAAGATTTTAATACCATCCATCCCTAGCGTTAGTGTCTAGTGCCTAGTTTTTGTTTGCTTTTAGGGTTACTTGTCTTACTCTGGTTTCTCTTCAGATCGTATAAATCTTTCGCCTTTTACAAAAAGTTTAATTCTATTTGAACAGTTTAAATTTATTTTGGCAAAAGCGCTTTTTATACTATTTGCAATAATTAGACAAATAGACCACGCCTTCGTGGGAATGCTTATTATTTAATATAAAAGGGAAAAGGCAATTATTGGATTTTACAAAATAAAGAAATAAATGTAATATAAAATAGATTGTGTGACTATATGGAATGCCAATTTGGGCTAAAGCCTTAAGGGGACAGAAAACGCAAATGTGTGATCTCTACAACCCGTGAAATTGCTTTCTTGGCGAATGTGACACACCCTGGGGGGAGGGGGAAAACAGGGTCAAGCCTGGGCCATAAATTACATGGGGTCAGAGTTGGCTTCACTTGGAATGTGCCAACATGAAGCTCCTAATAAATAACTGGATTTCTTTTGAAGCTTGGCTTGAGGCTCATTATTTAATTAGGACATTGGTTGGAACCCTGACAGCAAGCCAACTCTCTCAAAATTAATCAAAATCACTGAGACTCTGGAGTCGCTCCCCGATCCCTGGGGTGTGTGGAGAGAAACTCAGGCTACCATGGCAGAGGTATGGCAAAGGTGTCAAACTCAATTTCATTGAGGGCAGCATCAGGGTTGTGTTTGACCTCATGGGGGCAGGTGGGGGTGGTCAGAGGGGGTGTGGCCTGCTCAGTGTCACTTATGTCAGGGGCACCTGTGGTGGGCCAAGCGCTCCGCCAGCGAAAATGGGCTCCCAAGCTCCATTTCTGGCTGTGACAGCCTCCTGCAATCCAGTGAAAACAGAGCTCGGGAGGGCTGTGTGCAACATTTCCCCAGATACCTTCCCCAGATGTCAGCTCGGAGGAGGATGAACCAGTTCCAGGCATGTCTGGAGCGGAATTGGTCAATGGCTCCAAGCAGCCGTCTGACAGGGATTTGGCTGAAGTGCAGTTGCAGCAGGACAGCCCTGAGGCTTCAGGTGGGAAAAGCACGCAGCTGCAACTAGTCAGCAATGAAGAGGAATTGCCTTCTGCATCTGATTCAAGAACACATATGGCAAAAAAAAGGCAGGAGCAGAGAAGGTCAGCCTAATTACTTGTGAGGAGGCAGCCTCACCCTTCTTGATGAGCTACACCAGAAGCTGGCTATTTAGCACAGCAGACAGATGGACGCGATGGTGGAAACAACAGATTCATTTCCTAGCTGTGTGTTTCCTGGTCATTATGATTCCTGCCTCACTTTGGATTGACACCGTGCCTTGAATTTGATTGTGCCTTGTGAACTCAAGATTTTTCTTGCCTTGTGAACCCTCTTGTATTGTGGATTTAAGTTTGCCTGGTGGGTTTATCTTGACTGGAAAACTTTCAAATTGCCTTGAGGACTCATTGGCTATTGCTCTATGGACTAGCATTGGTCTGCTTTTGGCTGGACTTAATTGGGACAGTTCTGGGTTTTTGATGAAGGGAATTTCTGGAGAATATTAATAAATGCACTAAACCACTACTATGTGTGAGTGAGCGGGACAGCACATTTCCACTGTTCCAGTGGTGGGATTCTGCCGGTTCTAGGCGATTCGGCTGAACCGTTTGTTAAATTGCTGGCTCGCCCTGCCCCTTCGCACCACTGGGCGAGGGGTGGGCGAGCCAGCAATTTAACAAATGGTTCGGTGTTTTGTTGTGATTTTATTGACCTTGCAGCTGCCGCAGGACTTCAAAGGGCCGCCCTACAGCTAATCAGTGTCAAAAGAAAACAAATGAGTAGACCCCTGCCTGCAAAAATAAATGGGTGGTAGAATCCCAGTGGTGGGATTCTACTTCTGTAGAACCGGTTGTTAAGGAGTTAAATAGTTAAGCCAGTGATTGCCAAAGGGGGCGGTACTGGGGGCGGTGGGATGCCTTAGGGGGGCGGGGCAGCAGGGGGGTGCTAGAGGCAAAAGGGGGCGACGGGGGGGGCTAAGTGGCAAGGAGGGTGGCCCCCACCCTTTGGCCTGTCCCTCACAGCAGTTACCTCCTTGCAAGCAAACAGCAGGAAAAAACAACTCCTTTCAGCTTCAGCAGAGGCTTGATTAGATCTGCCTCCTGACTCTCAGCTGATTCACTCTCAGCTGTTTTGCGCAGGCTCTTTTGCAAGCTCTTGTTTTGCAAGCACTTTCCTAGCTGCAAAGAGTGATTTTTTTCCCCTAGCTAAAAGGAAACTGAAAGTAAAGCAGGCTCTGCTGCAACGTGACAAAATGAGGCAGGGAGAGAGATTTCTTTTTCTCTGTGCTCACCAAAACAGGTAGGTGCAAACAATGGGAAATTTAGTTCAAAAGAGGAGAGTTCAAGATTTTAAAACACAAAAGAAAAAAAGCCGTATTTAACTAGGGAATTGTAATAATTGAGATACTATTAATTGTATATTGTATTGAAAGCAGAAATGGTTAAGTTGTGGTTTGGAGGAATATATGGGGGAAACTATTTGGTTTATTATTATTGGTAAATATAATTAATGGATTTGTAAGAAATTGGATTGCATGGAAATAATTGTAATATTCATGTTCATATTGATTAATATACAAAAAAGATAGTTATATAACTAATTGATTTATATTAAAATGTTGAATTTGTATTAAACAACTGCAATATTACATAATTAACCAATGTGAGGATGGATATAAAAATAGATGACAATGGGAAGGGGTATAATATAGAATAGAAGGGAAAAATTGAATTTGATTAAGATTAGAGATGAGGATGAAGGGTAATATTGGTTTTTTTAAAAAAAATAGATGAGGAATAAATATGGCAAAAAGGAAATATAGAAATTGTAAATTTAATTGAAATGACTAAACACTGTTTAAATTTGTGAACCGGCCAAATACTCTGTTCAAAGAAAATACATTGTATGTTTGTATGTGTGTTTCTAATTATTGCTACTTATTCATATTTGTTCTCTTTTATTCTTTAAAGTTTAACAATTCATTCTTTATCTTAATATTTTTATATTTGTTTGGGTTCCCTTTCATCTTTTTTATTGTACAGCAATCTTTCTCCTCCAACCTACCACCTCTTTCTTTTCTTTCCTTCTTACTTTCTCTCCCCTTCTTCTCCTTCCTACTTCCTCTTCCTTTCTCCTTCTCCTCCTCTCTTCCTCCCTCTCTTACCCTCACTCCTACACTAATTTTCCTTCCCTTCCTTCATCCCTCTCTTGCTGTATCCCTTTATGCATATGGACTACTCAGAGGGCTGAAAAAGTTATTTTTGACTGGTCCTCACACTTGTGACCAGTCCTCGAACTTACGACTGTCCTCACATTTTACGTTTTTGCCCTATCTTGTCACCATGGTGAAGAGAAGCATTTGTGAAATGAGTGACACGGTTGTTAAGAATGCTACAATGGGCATAAATGATGACCAGTCATAAGTGCAAAGACCGGTCAAAAGTGCAAGGACCTGTCAGAAAAGACTTTTTTCAGTCCTCTGGGTAGTCCTTTTTTGCATATGGACTACTCAGAGGGCTGAAAAAGTAATTTTTGACTGGTCCTCGCACTTGTGATCAGTCCTCAAACTTACGACTGTCCTCACATTTTACATTTTTGCCCTATCTTGTCACCATGATGAAGAGAAGCAGTTGTGAAATGACTGACATGGTTGTTAAGAATGCTACAATGGGCATAAATGATGACCAGTCATAAGTGCGAAGACCGGTCAAAAATGTGAGGACCAGTCAGAAATGACTTTTTTCACCCTCTGAGTAGTCCCTATGTGCATATGGACTTGTCAGAAGGCTGAAAAAGTTATTTTTGATTGGTCCTTGCACTTTTGACCAGTCCTTGAACTTACGACTGTCCTCACATTTTACGTTTTGTGCCCTATCTTGTCACCGTGGTGAAGAGAAGTAGTGGTGAAATGACTGACATGGTTGTTAAGAATGCCGCAACAGGCATAAATGTGAGGATGGTCATAAGTGCGAGGACCGGAGACTTCCGGTGGGACTGCGACATTGCCGGACACTTCTTTTTGAAGTGCCAGCCCAGGGCTTCGTAGAACTGCAAGAACAGCGACTATCGGCTGTCTTGCGGTTTGAAAACTTTCCCCCTGGTATGAGGGGGGAAAGTGAGTAGACAGGTGGGGTAGAGCTCCCTGAGAGTGCCAGATTTTACCCATAATCTGGCGCTCGAAGATGAGAGCTCCCCGTTAAGCCTGTCAGTACTCCGGACCCTGGATGCCTCTGCTTTGCAGAGCTAGATGTCATTACCATCCCAGCAACCAACTTTAAACAAATATTCTTTGAATCAAGCTGGCGGAGCACAAGCAGTATGAATCAAACAGCAAGTATTTTTTTTTTCTTTTAACTCCAAAGATTTACTTTCTTTAAAAGATTCTTCCTAAGCTGAAAGTGAAAGCAAGATGGCGTTTGAGTTTTAACGGGGCGTGAAGAAGTGAAAGCTAAAAGTAATTATTGACAAGCCCCTGTTTGAAACGTAAAACTCCTTTTTGAAAAGTGGATGAAACAAGAAAGGATTTAATAATAATAATTGAAGCAGCAATACAAATTACAAATTGTAAAGGGTCCTTTTTTTCCTTCTTGAAACTCCTTTTTTTTCTTCCTTTTTTTTCTGTCCCTCTGGAAGGGAAGGAAGAAGGGGGGCAAGATGGCTGGTCTTTTTGAAAGCAAAGAAAGCAAAGGAGGGTTAATTAACCCTCAATGGTCTGATTTTGAGGAAGCTTTGAGTTCAATTACCTCTGCTTTATTGAAAAGAATTGATACTATATTTCAAGCTTCTCAAGCTGGAAACAATGAAATACATGGAAATACTGAGTTGCAATCTAGCAGTGGGGGATTGAATGAAGAGTTGGAAGATGTAAAAAAACAACAACAGATCATAGCAGTTTTTACTGAGGAGAGAAAGATGAATGCTAATAAGGAGCAAGAAATTTTGCAAGCTGATGAAATTTTGGTTCCACGAATTTTTTTTTATAAAACTCAATCTGCATTTAAAGAGTTGTTTCCAGAAGAAGCTACATTTCTGCAAACATTTTATAATATGCAATCCCAAAAACCGCAAAATTTTACTGGAGTTAAAAAAGGCGGAGGGATCAAAGTTAAGAAGAAAGTTCGTAAAAAGGAGAAGAAGAAAGACTGGAGAAATGGAAAATAACCCTGCTTGATGAGATGATGGTCCTTAAAAAGTATTGTTTAACTGTTTAAAGATTTTGAATTTTTTTGGGGAAAAAAAAACAGACAGCAGTTTAATGCCAGTTAACTAAGCGATGAGCGACGATGAGGAGGCAACCTACAGCTGTATTGGAATATTTGAGAAGAATAAACAGATCACAGCAATGCTGGTGTGTTGGGCTGTGAAATATGCCCTGACTTGAATGATTTGGATTATTTTATTAAGGACTGTAACAAATTTGGACTTAATTGCAATCGCAGAAGTTTTATTGAATATAGCAAATTGAAGTCTCCTGCTTGATGGTAATGAATATAAGGCAAAAGGACTATGGATCTAGGGCAATTGCAGTTGATCTGGTGGTTTCCCTAATACGTTTGATGAATTTATTAATCTAATTTTTGACTGGATTTGATGGATACCATTTCAAATATAATTACAAAGTCATTCGGGGGGCTTTTTTTATATAAAGAAGCAATTTTTATTTAGGTGGGTAGACGCAAATGAAGATATCTTATATGCTGTTGGAAGATGTGAAGACAAGAAGATTAGCAATTGGTTCAATCTAGTATGAAGAATTTAAATGATTGATAAAGTTCTTAAATGATGTTCTTAGTTGATTTGTTAATATGTATTGATAAATTAATAAGAGGTTTGATTATTAATTAAAAAATTATTATTATTATTATTATTATTTCTTATTAAGTGTTTTAATTATAATTGGACCTTGATGGTTTAAAAGTGGAGGATGGAAGAGTTTATATAGTATTTTTTTTTAAATCTGGGGTTTTTTGAATGAGGGTTTCCTTTTTTTGTTGTTGTTGTTGTTGTTGTTTTCTTGTTTTAAATGAAAGAAGTTATAAAATATTTTGTTAAATTGTATAGACCTAATAAATTGTTAAGTAACAATTAGCTAAATTGAGTAATGATAGGTTTGATTAGGTAATACTTAATTGTTTTATTAATTGCTGTAATTATAAATGGATATTAATTTTGTTGAATTAGATGGAATAAGGAGAAAGAAGACTTGCTTTCCTTTTATCTATTTGTTTAATGATCATGATTATAATAAGTGTGAAATGGAGTTTAATTTAGAGAATTTAAGCTGTATTTTATTT
>WNWU01009667.1:0-17118 GCA_012654045.1 Ptyas mucosa | reverse complement strand
CCCAAAGGTGCTTTTTCAAAAGGCAACTGGACTTTCTTTGTTTTTCCTGGAAGATGTTTCGCTTCGATGAGAAGTGAAACGTCTTCTAGGAAAAACAAGAAAGTCCAGTTGCCTTTTGAAAAAGCAGGTTTGGGACAACTATGACCTGGATGACTGAGAATCTCCATAGACATTTTTGTAATTGACTTTCCTAAATAAGGTACAACTGTTATAGGCAGGCTCTATTGCAGTCATAACTCAAGGACTACCTGTATATTATGGTTGTATCTTTTACTAGCCAGACTAATGTATTAAATATAATTTTAATGAATCAGAAGCCACCTCAGACCAGTACATTAAAACATGCTAATATTTATACTTTTCAAAAGTGGAATTGGCAGACGTGATGTACTATCATGGTATACTACCAAACATGATGTACCACAGTATCTTCAAACAAAAACATATTTATGTCTCTAAACTATTATTTTATTGATATGCTGACTTATAATGCACATGGAAATTGACAATGCATTGACTTTTTGGAAGGGAAGACAACTTGATAAAGATTGTGTGGCAATAATATGGAAATGTCTCAGTTTTGGGACTATGCCATTTTCTGCAGAATAGCTTTGTTAAAACTCTCCACATATTTTCTCACTTTTTTTTTCATCTCAAGGAGGAAAATACCCAATGCTACCTTTCCTTCATACTTTGTGGACTTGTTGGATACAGCTGTGTACCAATTCCTTAATATGTGGTGCTCCTTCTCCTGGTGGGTGGGTATAGACCTCCTCTCGGGTAATTTCTTTCCAAGCCCCATTGTCTGGCCACCCTAGCTCCAGTTCTGGGAGTGGATCATCTGAACGCTGAGGCCAGTAGCTGAGACTAGATCCCTTTGTTCCAAAGCTGTAAGTCCCTGCTCTGCCTGAAGAGGGAGCCTTCTGCCGTTGCTGCAGCCTTTAATTCCTGCAGTTCACCCTCCAACAGAAAGGGGCACAGCTTTTCACGGGAGAGGCACCGATTGAAGGCTTCCTCAACATTGGCAAGTAGAGCTTCAAGGGCCAACTGCTGGCATTCACAATAATAACATTCAGGATTTGATTCAGTTACGTTAATGTATGGCTCTTCGCTGTCCAGGCAGCGGATCTGGGATCCAGCCATGGCCTTTGACAACAAAACATGCAATTCTAAAGTGTCTACAGGATATCCCTGTTATTTTTGCAACTCCCAGTCCTTTCTGCCAACATTAGTGATGCTGTGTAGGAAGAAATATCCTTCTGGGTTCAGCTCCAAGTGGGGAAAAAGACACTGGAAACATGGAGACTGCTTGGAAAGATGGTTTAATGGTAGACAGGATCACATGGTTTGAGTTCCTGAACAGAAAAGGGTTGAGACGCAGTGAGTCCCCAGGTTTTATGCCCTCTCTGGCTTTGAACTTCCTGGGGCCCAGAAAGAGTATCCTGATTGGTTGTCAGACTCCCAGGGGGTGAGGGTCTTAGCTAGCCTTGCTGGCTGATGTAATCTTCCCAGGTGCCATGTGGTGAGTTTCTGTTGCTAAATGGGTCCCATTGTGTTTCAGATGAAGGTCCATTGACAAAGATTGAGTTTCTGCCTCTGGCCCATTAACAAAAGGGTGGGGGCAGGAAGGTGGGAGCTGCTTTGTCTTTAAAACATGCTTCTCCATTTCTCATACAGGGAAACATAATATTCTGCCTTTTTAATATTTCCTAAAATATTTCATTCTTCTAGGAAAGGAGTGGGTGCTAACTTCCTACAATCCCTAATTATTATTTTTTTTTCAAAACATGAATTTTGAAACATGTTCTTGGCAAAAGATTAAAATTGATCAGATCAGGGAGACTTGATAGGTGCTTTTAATTGTTCTAATGCAAAGGGGAAGGCATTGATAGAGGCAACAGAAAAGAATTCCTTCAGTGGCTCCCAAAAAGCTTTCAACCATGAAGGTCTAGCAGCCAGGGCAAAAATTCTGAAAAGAAATTTACAGTATCCAATTTCTATACCAATTAATTTCAGATGTCAGATATCACTTTCTGTGAGCTTCCAGTCAGGTTTCAAGCAAGCACATGTCCCAAAATTTTTCACAGCCATGGTTTTCCTTTAAATTGCAGGCTGCCCATTTCATGGGTTGGTTACTGAACCTGCCCTAGCTCTTACTTTAGTGCATCCAGGATTTGTGAGGCCAAATTGAAGTTAGTCTGTGCAATCCAGGCTTTTTTTCTTTTTTTTTTAATTACACACAATGAGCCCTAGGACTTCTACTCATGAGACCACCAGCGCAACATATCGTGCTTTACTGGGCAACTGGGCAGCATCATTTGTGAGTCACAGTCAGGGCTTGGGTTTTGGATATCACTTTTTCTGCTATCTCTTCAAGTGACGGAATTGCCTGAGGGGGATTGCCCCCTCCCCCATGGAATTAGTAGGGAGATATGACTCCTTGGGCTTTTAGTGCCACAGAGAAAAAATCAACCTAGGAGAAGCTTTGTGTGGAGGTAAGTGAAGGGAATAGTTTCAGTCTAATTCTGAATGGTGTGTCTCTCTGTGTGTGCATGTGTATGCAGCTACTTTTACAATACAGGCAATACAGACATTTTGGACATATTTCTCCTCCCCACCAGACAGAAATCTAAGGTGTACATAACTTGCTTGAGCCAGCCACTCTCAAATACAAACCTTACATGAGTACATTGGACTGATTACTATATAAATGAGACAAGGAAAAAAAACCTTACAATGAATTCCCACCATTCCCCCATAGTCTTTCCAGCTGTCTTCTGGGGATTGAAAAGAGTCTTTTAGTCTGTACTTGTCCATCTCAGGGTCTTTTCTTTCATGTCTGCTGGGTAGCATGCTTGGTGGTAAGGCTGGTCAGTCAGGCTTGGGAAGGTCTGCTCCAGTGGTGGGTTGCTCCCGGTTCACACCAGTTCCTGCGAGCCGGTAGCGGTGAAGATATGACATCACTGAACCGGTTCTCCCCCCCGCCCCTCCACCACCACCACCACCCGCATTATTCTTACCCTTTATTTGGCCCCACTCCCAATCTATTGCTGCCTCCTGAGTCCCAGCTGATGGCTAGAGGGAAAAAAACTGTTTAACCTCTTGCCGCAGGGCTTCAAAGGGCTGCCCTACAGCTGATCAGTGTTAAAAGAAAACAAATGAGTAGCTATGCTAGGGAAAAACAAAACTGAAAGTAAAGCAGGCTCTGTTGCAACGTGACAAAATGAGGCAGGGAGAGATTTCTTTTTCTTTTTGCTCACCAAAAAAGGTAGGTGCAAACAATGGGAAATTTAGGGCAAAAGAGGAGAGTTCAAGACTTTAAAACACAAAAGAAAAAAAGCTCTATTTAACTAGGGAATTGTAATAATTGAGATACTATTAATTGTATATTGTGTTGAAAGCAGAAATGGTTAAGTTGTGGTTTGGAGGAATATATGGGGGAAATTATTTGGTTTATTATTGGTAAATATAATTAATTGATTTGTAAGAATTTGGATTGCATGGAAATAATTGGAATATTCATGTTCATATTGATTAATATACAAAAAATAGTTATATAACTAATTGATTTATATTAAAATGTTGAATTTGTATTAAACAACTGTAATATTACATAATTAACCAATGTGAGGATGGATATAAAAATAGATGACAATGGGAAGGGGTATAATATAGAATAGAAGGGAAAAATTGAATTTGATTAAGATTAGAGATGAGGATGAAGGGTAATATTGGTTTTTTAAAAAAATAGATGAGGAATAAATATGGCAAAAAGGAAATATAGAAATTGTAAATTTAAGTGAAATGACTAAACACTGTTTAAATTTGTGAACCGGCCAAATACTCTGTTCAAAGAAAATACATTGTATGTTTGTATGTGTGTTTCTAATTATTGCTATTTATTCATATTTGTTCTCTTTTATTCTTTAAAGTTTAACAATTCATTCTTTATCTTAATATCTTTATATTTGTTTGGGGTTGCCTTTCTTCCTTTTCATCTTTTTTATTGTACAGCAATCTTTCTCCTCAAACCTACCACCTGTCTCTTTTCTTTCCTTCTTACTTTCTCTTCCCCCCTCTTCTCCTCCCTACTTCCTCTTCCCTTCTCCTTCCCCTCCTCTCTTCCTCCCTCTCTTACCCTCACTCCTACTCTAATTTCCCTTCCCTTCCCTTCCCTTCCCTTCCCTTCCTTCCTCCCTTCTCTTCCTTCCCTCTCTTCTCCTTCCTTCATCCCTCTCTATTACTGTATCCTTTTATGCATATGGACTACTCAGAGGGCTGAAAAAGTTATTTTTGACTGGTCCTCGCACTTTTGACCAGTCCTCGAACTTACGACTGTCCTCACATTTTACGTTTTTCGTCCTATCTTGTCACCATGGTGAAGAGAAGCAGTTGTGAAATGAGTGACACGGTTGTTAAGAATGCTACAATGGGTTAATTTCTTGGTTATTAAGAAAATAACCAAGAGAACCTGAAAGAGATTTTTGCAGAACCCTTTGTACAGATAACTGGAGAAAGAAAGGAAGATCTGGAATGGCAAATTGACAAAATTTACCGTGTAAATTCATGGGTGGCCAGACAGAGAAATTTACCAAGAGACATTGTAATCTATTTTACAACAAGGAGGATAAGAAATGAAATTTTACAGGCTTCTTATAAAAACAAACTCTAAGTGGCAGGGCAGGAGGTTTTAACATTGAAAGAAATCCCCCCCAAAATGTTGAGAACAAGGAAGGACTATGCCTTTTTGGTGGAAGAACTTAGAAAGCGCCAGATACAGTATAGATGGGAAGTTCCAACTGGACTGGTGGTGAATTACTCAGGACAGAGATATCGTCTTAATACAGTATGGAAGGCAAGAGATTTTTACTTTAACGTATTAAAGGCTGGAGGTTCATCTTCCCCAGAAACTAGAAGAAGAAAGGAAGCAGAGGGAGAAAGAAAGGGAGAGAAAGAAGTTATGCAGGCCCAGGCCCAGGCTCAAGGAGGGGCCTTGATTGCTGAAGAAGATTTAATACAACTTACGAGCTCTGCCCAAGACCTGGAGCTACTTGGCAAAACAGAGGATCCAAAGGACCAAAGACATACTTGTTTCTCTATTGTCCTTTTAAGCCCAATAATAACTCAATTGGTTTATTTCAATATAGCACAGCTAACTTTATTGTTTCTCTTTCACAGGGTATCATCGCACAGACAAGATCAGGGAGGAGCATCAACTTATATACAGAGAAGGAGGAGCAAAAGGTAAGGAGGGACTTGGTGGGAGGTGCTATATGTACAACAACTGTTAACCCTTAATTGTAATGCTCATATTATATACATTGAGATAGGTATTTTTAATCACAACAAATCCCCCTCTAAAATACCTAGCTGTTTAAACATATAATACATTTATATTTGCACATTGATCTTAGAAGTTAGATATGCATGTTGTCTGGCGGGTAGGGGTTTTGTCAAAATATCCACGACTTGTTCAGTTGTCTCACAGTACACAGCTTTAAGGAATCCCATGTTGGATAGCTGTCTCACATGCTTGTACTTTATATCGATGTGACGAGATCTTTTTCCCACTGCTTCGGCTGCGGAGATGTCAATTGCAGCTTGGTTGTCTTCATTTATGAGAATAGGATAGATAGGTTCTGCCCATACATTAGTCAATAAATCGTCAAACCAAGTCAAGCTGTTTGTAGCTTTTGATAAACAAATGTATTCGGCTTCAGCCGTTGACGTGGCAATTAAATTTTGTTTGCCAGTAAACCAATAAACAGGACAATCATTCACAAAAAAAATATAACCGGATGTACTCTTACGGCTTTTAGAATCACCAGCCCAATCAGCATCCACGTAGCAGGTTAACAAAGGTCTTTCTGACATGTTGGGTTCTAAATACAGACAAACATCTATAGTTGACTTTAAATACCTCAATATCCTTTTTATAACTTCCCAATGAAATATATTTGGTTTATTCACTTTTCTAGATAAAAGGTTTACGGCTAATGTAATATCAGGTCTGGTCCAATTTGATATGTAGAGTAATGACCCAATTATAGATCTGTACAAAGTGTTATCAGGGAATGGCTCATATTCTTCATTCATATTTTTAACAAAATCAGTGGACATGGGTGTATCTGATGGTTTTGATTCAGACATATTACATTTCTGTATTAACTCTATAATTTTTTCTTTTTGAGACAATTTGAATCCTTTATTTGTTTTATCTATCTGCACACCTAGGTATTTATTTACCTTGCCTAATATTTTTAAGCTGAAATGGTTACCTAATTCTTTTGCAAATTCTTCGCATTTTGATTTTTCCTTTCCAAAATATAAAATATCGTCAACGTAGACAAGTATGTATTCCGTGGATGTGTTGGTTATTCTTGTAAAGAAGCATAAGTCAGATGAAGTGGCAGTGAACCCCATGTTTTTTAGAACTTTAGATAAACAGTCATACCAGCGTTTACCCAATTGCTTCAAACCGTACAAAATCTTATTCAGTAACCAAAATTTTTCTGTTTCTGTAGTTTTACCAGGTGGGGCTTTTACATATATCCTTTTATCCAGATTGGCATGTAAATATGCGGTCTGGACGTTGTATTGATATACATCTAGGTTTAGAATAGACGCCAATACAAAAGCAGTTTTTACACTTTCGGATCGAACGGTGGGAGAATAAGTGTCCTCATAGTCGTCTGGAAATTTTTGGGCAAACCCTTGGGCTACCAGCCTTGCTTTATATAGATAATTATTGTTTTCTAATTCTTTTATTTTGAATACCCACTTTGTGCCAATAGGGGATTTATCTATGGGTGATGAGACAGGTGTGTATACCTCTAATTCCTTTAAACTGTCCGTTTCCTTTTTCATTGCCTCTTCCCATTTTAATTTTTCTTCTTGGGGTAATTTTAATATATCTTCATAGTTTTTTGGAGTTACCTTGATTGTGTTTATGGATAGTATATAATCGTCTAGTTTTTTTGGTTTGATGTTTCTACTTGATCTAATAGGTCTATCTGGGGGTGTTTCATCACTGTGCATGTATCTAGCCTCCTTTTTGGTTAAAGTGTCTACATGTATTATTGGATGATCCTCTTTCCATTCCTTTCTTGTTATGTTTGTGCATTTTAGTTTGTCTACATTTATAGTTTTGGGTGTTGTTTTTTGTTCATTGATTGCATGTGTGGTGTTTTTTGTTTCTGAGCATAAATCATTGAGGTGCAGCTTCGACCAATTAGTGTGTTCCTGGAAGTTGGTTGTTCTAGAAATAATGAAGTTGTTGTTCTGGTCTATAAATCTATAGCCTTTAGTGCCAGTTTCATACCCCATGAATTTTAATCTCTTTGATATTTTGTCTCCCTGACGTCTCAGCTGTTTTGGGATGTAGACATCAGCTGTTACCCCAAAAACATGGAGGTGACTTATTTTTGGTTTTCTGTTGTACATGATTTCATACGGAGATTTATTGATTGTGCTGGACCATAAGCGATTTATAGTGTAGTTTGAGTACGTGAGGGCCTCGGCCCAAAAAACCTGACTTAAGCCAGCATCCTCCAGCACGCATCTAATCATGGTTTGTAGCAAACCATTTTTCCTTTCTACAATTCCGTTTTGAAATGGTGAAAATGGGCAGGATTTAAAATGTAATATCCCTTGTTCACCGACCCAGTTACAAAAATCCTTGGATAAAAACTCTGATCCCCTGTCCATCATAATTTGTTTAATTTTAAGGCCATGTTGTATTTCTATTCTTTTGTAGAAGTCTTTAAATTTTTTGAATGCCTCATGTTTGTGATTGAGGGTATAAACGAAACCATGCCTACTAAAATCGTCTACAATGGTGAGAAAATATTTTTTCTTATATTTAATTGATGGTTTTAAGGGGCCTACCAGGTCCATGTGAATAAGTTGAAATATTGACTGTGTTGTACGTGTGGCCCTTTTTGGTTTTGGTTTACATCTGATTTTTGAAGATTTACAAACTGCACAGTCTAAATAATTTTTACAACTCTTTACTTTTGCATCGTCTGAACATTCTAACATTTTTTGAACAATTGAAAAACTTGCATGGCCAAGTTTTCTGTGAAGCAAATGTGCACAGTTGTCATGCATCATTTTACCATTTGTAATTTTTTCTGATGTAACGTAATTATCACAAGTTTCATCCTCAGATATGCTTCTAATGGCCTCCTGATCAATAATTATGGGTTCTTTATTCCTGGGCTCAGACAAAGTAATGTTTGTTCTGGGTTTGCCTATATACAAATATGCTAGCCCCTCTTTGGTGATTACACTGTTTATGTTTTTACTACCCTTATATATATGCACTTCTCCATTTTTGAAGGTGATATCTATTCCATTCTCTTTTGTTAATCTTACAGCAGCTAGTATGTTGTGGGGAATGTCAGGTATATACAATACCCCCTCTATTTGTCCAACCTCTTTGATGTATACGTTGCCTACCCCCTTTACTAGAACCCTTTCCTGGTTTGCTACTTTAATATAGTAATCCTTCTTTGTGAACCCATTCAAGATTTCCTTATTATTGGTAGTATGACTAGTAGCTCCTGAGTCAATGAGCCAAGCTGTATGTGTGTCTAATGTGACATTGTTATCGTTACCCAAACCGTATTAAAAACCATATCTGTTTTCTCTGGAGCTGTCTCTATGTCTGGCCCTGCCCTTTGTGTTTGGTGACTCTTTGCATCTGTTTCTGTAGTCTGGTGACCGTCTGTCAGAGAAATTCACTTTCCTTTCTGATCTTTCCCTGCTATCATGCTGATTCCTGTATACTGGATTTTTTGGACAGTCTCTTTTATAGTGGTTGCGTGACCCACATATGTGACATTCATTAGTGTATCTATCCCTACTTTGTGATTCTGCTCTTCTTCTATTTCTATCTTCCCTAAGTCCCATTGACCGTTCCCTTCTTATATTGTCTTCAGTTATAAGCCTACTTGTCAGAGTCTCTAATGTAAGTTGCTCTATATTTAAACTGTCTAACAATGTGATGTAGTTATCCCAACTGGAATCTAGAGCATTTATTATGATGCTTTTCATACTACTTTCAGAGATAACTTCTCCCCTCTGAATGAGCTCAGCTCTTGTGGCATTTAATTTTAATATATGCTCGCTTATTGGTGTCCCACTCCTTAATCTAGCTGCATAGAATTCTCTAGACATTCTGGTGGTTGAAGCAGCATTATTGCTATGAAACAAATTATACAATTTTTGAAAAATTTCTGCAACAGTCAAATTATGCTCAATACTTGGGTAAATGCTTGGTGAAATAGTTGAAATTAAAATATAATAGGCTTTGTGATGGAGGCAGTCTAGATCACAAGTCCATGGCTTATTGGGTGGATTATTTATAAAAAACAAAATATTTTCCCTTAAGTACATAATTTGAAGCTGCTGGCTCCAGTCAAGTAAATTTGTTCCATCTAACTTCAGTCTTATAAAGTCAGTTGGAAGTGTGTTTGAATGGTGTATGTAATTACCTATGTTCTGTCGCTGTCCATGGTTCAAATCATGACTATACTCACAATAAGGCATAGGCACACTGGACGTGTATCTGTATTTGCTTGAGTCTATGGTTTCTTCTCTTTTGCTTGTAGGGACGTTCTGCGCATGCTTGTGGTTCATTTTCTTCCAGTCGTCGCTGAGGAAAGTGCTTGAGTCTGCGGCTGTTGGGAGGAGGCTCCAGTCGGCCTGGCGTTTTTCAGCCTCAGCTCCGGAAGGCCTCTGGTAGTCGACGGTTGACCGTGAAGCCGTTCGAGTCGCCGGGATGCTCCTGAAGCCTTGGTAGTTGTCGATTTCTTCTCCGCAGGTCTGGCAGCCATGTTTTCTTTCGTAGCTGGCTATCGGGTTCCGGTCCGGGTTAACCCTGGGGAATTAAATAGTCTCTTTTGTAGAATTTTGATGATTCTTCGGTGTATTGTAGCTCTCTTTGGATTTTGTTGGTCGTGAGTTCAGTAGGTGTTTCGGGATCTTCCGGCTCTATTTGGGAGACTTTTAGTTTGTCTCCAAATGCCTTTTTTAGAATGTACATGGCATTGTCTATTTCTTGTTTAGTGGGTTGTTCACTTGGTGTATGCCATGGCTGATTTTTGTTTGATTTTATGTTTTGGCATTTTTCTGTTTTATAGGCCCCGTTTCTCGCGTCAGGATTCGAATCCAGGACCCCAGTGTGTAGTTGGTCGGCCATTTTTTGGTGAGTCAGTTAAGCAAGATGGCCGCCATGAAAAAGGTGCGAAATCTTTGTTGGTATCTTTTAATAAATGTTTAGAAGATGTGTTTCTTACTGGGTTTTTTTCATTCTGTCGTTGTTTATTTTCCTCTTTTTTTCTCTGCTGCTGCTCCGTGATCTTTTATTATGTCGTGGAGTTTCGCAAGCAGGTTCGGATCGTCTGGGGTTGACTTTATTAATTCAATCAGTTCTTTTTTCTCTTCGTTCGTTATTTCTGACATCAAATGGACATCCTTCAGTGGTTCCTTTTTAGATGATCGTTCACCTGTTTTTATTGCTGTATTTTACGTGGGGGTCAGTTGAGCTGCCATTCTTTTCTTTGATGACCTAGTGATAGGTCCTTTTCTTGTTTCAGAGTTCTTTTGCATTTTTTAGAATGGCTGGACTCCACGAACCATCCTCTGCTACCAAACTTGTTTCTCTATTGTCCTTTTAAGCCCAATAATAACTCAATTGGTTTATTTCAATATAGCACAGCTAACTTTATTGTTTCTCTTTCACAGGGTATCATCGCACAGACAAGATCAGGGAGGAGCATCAACTTATATACAGAGAAGGAGGAGCAAAAGGTAAGGAGGGACTTGGTGGGAGGTGCTATATATATACACACACATATGTACAACAACTGTTAACCCTTAATTGTAATGCTCATATTATATATATTGAGATAGGTATTTTTAATCACAACAATACTCGAGCAGCAACTAAACGTAAAGAGGAATTAAAGGTGCAGCAAGCTCAGACAAAAATACAAGAAACTACAAAAACAGAAGCGGGGGGGGGGGGGGGCAAGGCCGAAGATCAAAGTGAAAGATGACCTTCAGCTAATGCTTCAAAAGCTTCAAATTGCCAAAGATGGCAAATAAATTCCTAACCTGGAATGTTAATGGTTTAAATTCACCGCAAAAGTGGAGGAAAATATTTCATTACCTGAAACAGTATAAAAATGATATCATTTGCTTACAAGAGACACATATTAGAACGAAAGATCAAAAATATTTAAGAAATGCAAGGTTGGGGACACATTTTGTAGCATCTGCACCAGAAAAGAAAAATGGTATAGTTATATACCTTAAAAAAGGCCTAATAGCTAAATTAATTGAAGCAGATGTGCAAGGAAGATATATGGCAATTGAAATTTTAATAGAAGGGGAAAAAACACTTTTGATAGGAATATATGCACCAAATCAACAACATGAAAGTTTCTACAAGCTTTTACATGCTAAATTAACACAATGGAACTACAAATCGTACATATTGATGGGAGATTGGAATGGAGTTTTGGATACTAAAAAGGACAAAAAAGGATCTTTGCAAAATATTCAAATGCGTGCCAGGCTGCCTAAATCCTTTTTTGATATGATGGAAGACATGGAGCTGAGAGATATTTGGCGAGAGCGGAATGTAGAAGAAAAAGATTTTACTTTTTTTTCTGATAGACACCAGTCATTTTCCAGGATTGACTTTATACTAATTACTAATGACTTCCTTTCCAGGGTGAAGAAAACGAAGATATGTCCAAGAACACTAACAGATCATAGCCCGGTTTGGATGGAATTAGAGCATGAAAAGGGACCCAGAAGGTCCTGGAGGTTGAATGAAAATCTGTTTAGACATGAGGAAAATGTGAAAGAATGTAAAAAATTTATGAAAGAATTTTTTGTTATGAACATGCATAAAGGTACATCTATGGAAATGGTTTGGGATGCAAGTAAAGCATATATGAGAGGTATTTTAATATATTTGAACAATAAATATAGACGTAGACAGGAAAGAAAATGGAAGGAACTAGAAGAGGAAATAAAAAATAAAGAGCAAGTATTAATATCAAATCCGACAGATAAGAAAATAAAAGAAGCAATTAATTTATTGCGAGGGCAATTTAATATGCTAATGGCAGACCAGGTGGCAACTAATTTGCAATATGCCAAACATCATACTTTTTGTAATGCTAATAAACCAGGTAGATGGTTGGCATATTTGCTTAGAAAAAAACAAAAGTCACGTACCATAGAGAAAATAGAATATAAGGGGTAAAGAGGTGTATCAGCAAAATATGATTAAAAAAGCAGTTTTAGAATTTTATACGAAGTTGTATACTAGTGACAAAATCCAAGGTACAGATATAGATAAATATTTACAGAATATGATACTCAATATCTATGAACACTGTACCTCCGAAAGATATAGAGATCTTAAACCTTTTTTAACTTTGAAAAAAACTCAATAAAGTATTTCTAAATATATATATATATATATTTACAGAAGGAGAATATTTCTATAGTTTCAGAAGATCAAAGGGAAGGTTTGAATCAATTGATATCCTCTGAAGAAATTGTTTTAGCAATTAAACAATTGAAAGTGGGAAAAGCCCCTGGGACAGATGGATTGACAGCTGTTTATTATAAAAGTCTGCAGACAGAAATGGTGGAACCACTTAAAGAATTATTTAACAAAATACAAACTGGAGGAGAAGTACCTCCTTCCTGGAGAACAGCATTTATTTCCTTGATCCCAAAGGAGGATCAAGATCATACTCAGCCAAAAAACTATAGACCCATATCACCCTTAAATACAGATTACAAGATTTTTACTAAAATACTAGCAAATAGGCTGATGCCAGTTATGCAACAAATGATTCATAATGATCAAACTGGTTTTATCAATAGACGATATATGAAAAGTAATGTAAGGCAAATAGTCAATCTATTGGAGTATTTGGGAAAGAACAACCAGGTCCCTGCGGTGCTTATATTCTTAGATGCGGAGAAGGCGTTTGATCGACTGAATTGGAATTTTTTACTGAAAATAATTGAAAAGATGCAGTTTGGAGAGTACTTTACACAATCTATTAAGGCAATATATCAGCAACAAACAGCACAAGTAATAATCAATGGTAGTTTAACAGAAACTTTTAACATAGAAAAAGGAACAAGACAAGGATGTCCCTTATCTGCATTACTCTTTATTTTGACTTTGGAACTTTTGTTGAATAAAATACACGGTTCAGATAAAATAAGGGGAATTAAAATTAGGCATGATGATTACAGATTACGAGCATTCGCAGATGACCTGGTTGTGACTTTGACCCAACCAGTACAATTGGTTATAGGTCTAATGGATATAATTAATCAATATGGACAAGTATCTGGATTTAAAATAAATGCAAGAAAAACAAAGATAATAACTAAAAATATGGTTACAAGTCAAAAAGAAGAAATAGAAAGAATAACGGGATTTGAAACAGTAAAGAACGTTAAATATTTAGGGGTTTATATTATGACATCAAATGCAAAATTATATAAGTATAATTATGAATTGTTGTGGCAAAAAATACAGAAAGAGATGGAAAACTGGAAAAAATTGCAACTATCGTTGCTGGGAAGGATAGCTGCAGTGAAAATGAATATCTTGCCAAAGTTCTTATTCCTTTTCCAAATGATACCAATATTGAAAAAAGATGGAAATTTGAATGAATGGCAGAAGGGTATTAGTAATTTTGTGTAGGCAGGAAAGAAACCGAGAATAAAGCAAAAAATAATGCAAGATATACATGAAAGAGGAGGTCTCAAAATGCCTAATTTAAGATTGTATTATGAGGCAGCTGCCCTTTCAGCAATTAGTGATTGGATTAACTCAACAGAGGAGAGAATATTGAATATTGAGGGATATGATTTGTTATATGGGTGGCATGCATATTTACTATATGATAAAAAGGTGGATAAGAATTTTAAAAGTCATATATTAAGAAATGCATTATTACGTGTATGGAAAAAGTATCAATATAAATTAAATAATAAATTACCTATATGGGCAATACCTAGACATACGATAGAGAATATAAGTGTAGAACAGAAAGAAGATGTAATTACTTACAAAGAGCTTCTTATTGCGGAAAGAGGAAGAAAGGATAATTCAAACTTGGTTTCAGTATGGACAGCTGTATACTAGATGGAAAGAGGATCAGAAAATTGGTATATTGCAAAATGAGGAAAATTTGATAAAACAAATTAGGGATCAAAGTCCAATGCATATTAAAAGGTTGTATAATGCATTGATAGAAATAGATTCAGAAACTGAGTTAGTGAAGGACTGTATGATAAAATGGGCATAAAATATCGAGGAACCAATAATGATGGAAACATGGGAAAAAATATGGGTCAGAAATGTAAAATTTACCCAAGCCCAAAACTTGAGAGAAAATTTTTACAAAATGTTTTATAGATGGCATTTAGATCCCAAAAAGTTAGCTTGTATGTATCCAAGCTTACAACCTACGTGTTGGAGATGTAAATGTGATGATGCAACGTATTATCATATATGGTGGACATGTAAAAAAATTAAGGCATTCTGGATTAAGATATGGTGGATTATACAAAATATTCTTAAAAAGAAGATAAAATTTACTCCACAGTTGTTTTTATTGGGTATAATTACAGACTGTACGGTTATAGAGACTAATTTGATTTTGAACTTAATAACTGCAGCCAGACTCTTGGTGGCGCAGTATTGGAAGAAGGAAGACCTACCTTCTATTGAAGAATGGACATTAAAAGTAGCTAATTTGGCGGAGATGGCTAAAATCTCTGCATATTTGAAGGATCACTCGAATGAAAGATATATATTGGAATGGAGAAGATGGATTGATTATATTCAAAACAAATATGGGACTAGAAAGTTGCAAATAGCTTATGAATGAAATATTTAGGTGAATTCTTATACTCTTATATTTTGGCATGTATGGGGGAGTTAAAGGGTGAGGGGGAGTTAAGAGCTTATAGTTAGTTTGTTTATGTTTGATTATGTTTGTTAAATGCTATACCCTGTATTTTGCTCTGGGAAGTCGGGCGGGGTGGAGGGAGAAGGGATTGGGTGGGGGGAGGAAGGGGGGGAAATTTGTTTGTAAAAATATTTTAAAACTTTTCAATAAAAAAAAAGAATGCTACAATGGGCATAAATGATGACCAGTCATATGTGAAATGAGTGACATGGTTGTTAAGAATGCTGCAAGGGCATAAATGTGAGGATGGTCATAAGTGTGAGGACCAGTCAAAAGTGCGAGGACCTGTCAGAAATGACTTTTTTCAGCCCTCTGAGTAGTCCCTATACACAGCCATGGCCACCCGGTCACATGACCAGCTAGCCGCACCCACCCAGTCACATGACCTCCAAGTCACGCCCACAAAATAAGCCATGCCCACAGAACCAGTAGTAAAAAAATGTAGAACCCACCCCTGGTCTGCTCCACCCTGGTTGCTGTGATGACTTTCAGTGGAGGCTGGATTCAAACCCAATTCCTGGTTCAAACAGATGGAAGGTCTCTGGAAGCAGCAACTGGATCCATGTGCTCTGCTTCCACAGGTTGCAGAGTCCTTTGTGCAGGGCTGAAAGACATTAGAACAAGGTCCCCTCCCCCCTTGTGTGGGTAATCTTCCCAGGAAAGGCATTGTAACAGGATTAGAGATGGGGGGGTAGATAGCTTGCAGGCAGAGTTTGAAAAGAAACAACAACACATCAGTATTGCAGTTACTAAACAGATAATGCCGTTTCAACAAAATGGAGACACAACAGATAAGAAAAAAACTGGATTCACATGCTTCAGGAAAGAGATGAACAGGTAAACCCATTTAAACACATACAGTAAGTGCCAGACTGATTTTTCTTTTTCTTGTAAATGAATTTAAAACGTTTCCTCATAAACTTGAATTGTTACTTTAAGATACAGCGAGAAGAGGAGAAAAAAAAATAAATAAAATGAAAAGTTCTCTTTACTCTGTTCTTTTTGGCTAGACAAATACAGGGCAAAGGCTCTTCCTTTCCTTTTTTTCCCTCTCTCTGTCCCCCATTTTCCATTGTTTCAACCTTTTCTTTTTTTTCTTTTCCAACAATTTAAAATTCTTGTCTCTAGGGATCAGATACATTTTACAGTTACAATAAGGTGGGACAGTCCCAATTTTCAACAATTTGTCCCGCGTCCCGCGGTGTTTTAAAAAAGTCCCGATTTTTGGAAAGAATTCACAGTTTGCTTACCCCACCCACTCCCAATCTATTGCTGCCTCCTGAGTCCCAGCTGATGGCTAGAGGGAAAAAAAACTGTTTAAATTCTTGCCGCGGGGCTTCAAAGGGCTGCCCTACAGGTGATCAGTGTTAAAAGAAAACAAATGAGTAGACGGGTGCCTGCAAAAATAGAAAAAACAGCCCCTTTCAGCTTCAGCATAGGTTAAGTACCATAAGTTGATTAGATCGGCCTCCCGACTCTCAGCTGATTTGCTCTCAGCTGTTTTGCAGAGGGCTCTGTTGCTAGTTAGCTCCAAAGAGGTAAATTGCTGGAGATTTTTTTCCCCTAGCTATGCTGAAAACTGAAACTGAAAGTAAAGCAGGGTCTTTGCTGCAACGTGACAAAATGAGACAGAGAGAGATTTCTTTTTCTTTTTCCTCACCAAAAAAGGTACATGCAAACAATGGGAAATTTAGAGCAAAAGAGGAGAGTTCAAGATTTTAAAACACAAAAGAAAAAAAGCTCTATTTAACTAGGGAATTGTAATAATTGAGATACTATTAATTGTATATTGTGTTGAAAGCAGAAATGGTTAAGTTGTGGTTTGGAAGAATATATGGGGGAAATTATTTGGTTTATTATTATTGGTAAATATAATTAATTGATTTGTAAGAAATTGGATTGCATGGAAATAATTGGAATATTCATGTTCATATTGATTAATATACAAAAAATAGTTATATAACTAATTGATTTATATTAAAATGTTGAATTTGTATTAAACAACTGTAATATTACATAATTAACCAATGTGAGGATGGATATAAAAATAGATGACAATGGGAAGGGGTATAATATAGAATAGAAGGGAAAA
>WNWU01009665.1:0-12135 GCA_012654045.1 Ptyas mucosa | reverse complement strand
CCAATCAGAACACAGCCATGCTCCCACCCAATCAGCTCCCACCCCCACTGGCAGTTAAAAGGAGGAAACAGCTGCGATCACACATTGCTCCTGGAAGCACGAAGCCGAGAACACCAGCCTGAAGATGACGAATGAGACTTCGTCGAAACGTCGCCAAGACACTTCCAATTTTACGCGGGAGAAAACCCGAATAACCAAAGACCTACATACAAACACCCGCGAAAACCTCAGAAAATATATATATATATATATATATATATATATATATATATATATATATATATATATATGAAAAAGTAAATGTAGAAGCAGTAAATAGTCTATGAATTTAAGACCTAGATGCCTCTTACTACATCTCGACACTTAAAAATATATTTTTTAAATATTTTAAATATTAGGAAGGGGGAATTGAAGGAAGGGGCAAATTGAAGTTGCCAAGGAGATAAACCAATTTTTTTTCTTTCCTATTAGTTATGTAATGCCATAGCCCTAACATTAATCCAGTTTGATAAGGTTAATCTTAATGGTGCTCTTTGAAAGGCAGACCTGAGAAATTGACATTCCGGATATATTTGAGCAACTCTCCACCATCTACTGGATCCATCTTGGGGCAAAGACCAACCTTCCCTGGACACAAGTTCTTGTGCATATTGTGCAGTGCGTGACCCATGGCATAGACTGCGTCAATGACAAATTGCACCTTTCCTTCCTGCTCATAAGCAGAATCTTGGCCAATCCGTTCTCGATCTGAAAGAAAAAGATACAGGGTAGGAATACGTGAGATGATTTTTCTGAGAAGCTGATGACTTAACAAGTTGTCAATTTCCTTCAGAAACTGCAAAGTAATGGGCACAGCCAATAGTATGGTTTAAAGGCAGTAAGGACCATTTCCTTTTATACTCAGAATTACTGAGAAAAGGCATACACTGAGATAGAAGAAAATAAACCACAATAAACGACAGGAAAAAAATATTAAAGTATCAGTGGAACTTATTTATGAAGAATAAATAAACATCCCAGGCAAACCAATGCACAATCTCGGGGTCGTCCTAACCTCAATAGTTGCTCTTTGCACACCTTTGGGTGATTTGCCAGTTGCACCCATTCCTGGACCAGGAGGTACTGATCACAATGATTCATGCCCTTGGAACCTCTCTTTTAAGCTACTAAAAAAGTTCAACTGGTGCAGAATTCAGCTGCGTGGGAAGTAAATGGTGACAGGTATATGGCACAGGTAACACTACTACTGTGTTGAGATTCATTTGTTATCGGTATGTTTCCAGCTGCAATTCAAGGTGCTGGTTGTCACCCTTAAACCCTGCATGACTTGGAACCAGGTCACCTGAAGGAGCATCTTTTTCCCAGAGTCTCTACCTATTCAATTTGATCTAGCAGATTGCGCAATATTTGCCCCTCGGAGATTAAAAAGATTCTAACCCCGTTAGCCTTTCAAAGGGCTCTAAAAACCTGATTATTTTTGCAACCATGTGGCGCTGAATGTGTCAAGGGCCCAATTCCTGGCTTTATGGTTAACAAGCCAAGTATCTTGGCTGCTGTGTATATTTATTTTGGACTTTTTATTGCTTTTATTGGTTTAAAATGTTTTAATGCTTTAATCATAGTATTATTATTATTTTAATTTTGAGTCACCATGAGTCATTGATTAAGATGGGCTACTGTAGAAATTGAATAATAAATAAATAAATAAATAAATTCCAGCATGAAGAAATTAGCTCCATATATTCAAACACTATCCGATGCTTTTCATATAAAATTTCAAGCAACATTTTTGTAACTCAGTTTCAAGGTGAATATAGAATTCACAATGCTCCTTTCCGTCGCTTGTCCCTAACAGGGAAAATAATCTCCATGTGATTAGATACACTGTGTAATTCTGATTTCTGCAGAGGCCTTTTACATACATTCAAGTGAACACAAGTAAAAACTCCTTTCAGAATATCCCTCTTAATACAAGAAAGAAGGCAGGAATATTAACTACGAAGGGAATACCCATTCCCCAATTTTAGCCTTTTCTTCCCTTGAGATCTGCTGGTAGTCAGCAAGTGATATCACAAAGGACATGTTCTGTAAGCCTCTAACTTAGACCAGCATTGAAGCATATGCAGGTATTCACTCTCACATTATCCTTCCCACCATACTGGTAACTCTAACACCACTTCTCTCAGGTATTTTCAGCAGTGTCAAAGAATACCTTGTATAACATCCATCAGGAACAGCAAGCATTTCATCAAGTCCTTGCCCTTGTCAGACATACTGCTAATTTTTTCTCGTATCTCAGTCCCCTTCCCCTCTAACCTTTACCCCAGTCTGCAGGATCACTCAAGTATCTGCTAATTAACCATGATAGCTGCTTGCCTCTTCTTGTCATAACTGTTCTCAGTGGACTTCAGACATATTAATCCCTTGGTAAAAGTTGCCACTTAACATAGCACTCCATTCATTACAGCTAAAGGAGGATCCCCTGTGGTATGGTGCATTGGATACCACAAGAGTAATAGCAGGACTGCCTTAACAAGCCAGACTCTCAAATATGGTCCTCTCCCCAAGTGCTAGCAGAGGGAAAACATCTGCTTGTACCAAGCCATGGAACCTACAGGGGAAAAGCTAAGGAAATTGTTGGAAACAAGGCCTGACCAATCTGGAGAAAGGAAATAATGACTCTTATCACAAAGAACCTCTGGGTAAACTTGTCTTTAAAACTGCTTTCATGTTTAGGAATTGACTTTTGGACTCTAATGCATAACCCAGCTGCAATTTCCAAATACAGCAAAATGCAGAGATGACTATTAGAAAGAGGTATAGTCAGTGATGGGATTCAAGTAATTTAACAACCGGTTCTCTGCCCTAATTATTTATTCAAACAATCAGTTTGCCAAACTGCTCAGAAAGTTAACAACCGGTTCTCCCGAAGTGGTGTGAACTGGCTGAATCCCACCACTGAGTATAGTCCAGCAGAGGGAGATTATAGTTTATGCACTGGGTGCTGATCAAAATGGTGTTTTATATAAGGAACATCAGTCATATAGTACAAAGGTGTCCTCACCAGCAAGGAGGAAGGCATGCAGGGAGACTTGATGTGTATACAAACATGGGGGGCGGGGCAGAAGAATGAGTTTTCCCTCTATTATATCAAAAAAGAAATGCACTTCACTGACTATTAAAGAGTGAGTTATGGAGAAAACACAATTGATCTGATGTTGTTAGCCCTTTTAACCCATCTATCCCCATAACATTGTGATAGATCTTGTCCAAAACTTAGCTCAAATGACATATAAGCAAAATCAAGTTTGTGAGACACATCAAGGATTCTCCCTTCCACTTCACTTCACTTTTAGTCAGACTATTTATGAAGAATTTTATTCTCCAACTTGTGGTAAACCTAAACGTATACCCCTTCAAGAAATGGAGTTAAGTCATAGAGCCACATAATGCAAACAATATCAAAAGGAGCAGGAGTCCCTAAGGTATTTGGTGAAGGTCTTCTGAACATTGCTACCTAAATCCCTTTAATTTGCCATATTTGGAGTAAAGTTAGAATCTAGTGATGCTTGTATTTTGTTATGATATAATTCCATTGGTGCAAACCATACTCAAAGAGCAAACTCTAAGATCTTCAGACATAAACCTATGTAGCTGGTATAGAAAAATGTCACACAAGACTATAAATATGTTTCTACCTCATAAAAAATCTAATCCTTCTGCAGTGATGCTACCATGGAATCCAAAAATACAAATTGGTCTGAATTATGCCTAATTACATCCCATTCCATTTTCTGTTACTGAAAAATTCACTTCAATATAGAAGCCTTGCGTTTAGCAGCTGATGTACCAGCAAAAGAGACACTATAACAAATTGATAAAGAACTGACCAACAAGAAAAAATTATATCAAGGCGGTAAATTTACAGTCGATCTTTCAAAGTTATAAAAATGCTCTTAGACTACATGGAAATTACTCATATGAAACCCGTCAAGTTATCCTTTCTTTCTCATTACTGACAAAGACTATTAATCATCTCTCTCAGTACAGAGCCCTTTCTGCATTTGTCTCTCAATGAGCAGACAAGGCACTCTATCTTGTCAAGATAATTACATATTTTTAAAAGAAGGTTGTAATAGACTTTAGTCCTGAGCTAAAATCCTCTGGGAATTTCCTTCCAGCTTTTTTGCTATTGAGGACACCAATTTTTCATGAAGAGGAATATTTTTCCATAATTTTAAGAAATGTGTGTGTTATCGGGACTTCCAGGGAAGCAACAGAAGACTGAAAATGGCTCCTCTCAGTGGAGTCAACAATCATGATGGAATAAGGGCTGGTGAACAGATCAGCTCCTTGGAATTTGTTCCCAAACAATAAGAAAGAACCTGTGATTTATATGTAGACCCTGGACATTAAGCTCATAAAATTAGACTGAGAAGATTGATTCAATTCCTAACAATTCTCCTTTTCTTCTCCTTTTCTTTTTTTTCAGAAAAAACAATTTTCCTTATCTCAGAATCCTTGTCAGATTCAGACCAGATGTAAAGCCAAGAGCAACCTGAGAAAGTTATGTTCCGTCTGTTCTGAAACTTCCATTAAGACTTACGTACCATTGACATGATTCACAACACAATCAACTTCATCTCGATCAATATTTTTCAAACTTGGCAATTTGAAAATGCCAGCAAACTGGTTGGCAAATTCTGGGAGTTGAAGTCCACACATCTTAAAGTTACCAAGTTTGAGAAATACTGATCTAGATTTAGAATGAATATTATTCTAAAAATGTCAGGGACTGAAAAGAAAGTACAAGTTATGGGCAATTCATAGGAAAGCCTTTCATAATCAGAACTTCATATTTCAGAAACCCTATTAGGGCTGACTATCCATATTTTTTTTAAAAAAGTAAGACAAGTCTTAGCATCACTAACTATACATTACTCTTCTTCTAACCTGCTACATTTAAAGATAAATTCAGGAGTGAGGACTTTTTTCTAGCCAAGGAGATTTTCATGTAGAATCTGTTATACAAGAAACATGTGGATAGATAAAGCCAGAAAGAAGAAGAGTGACAGAAAGAGTTAATGGGCATCCTTATACTGATTTTCTGTCTAGTTTTTTTTTTATACTCACAAGAACGCTAACATAGGGCCAGAGGCAGCTAAGTAATATCAAGATAGGAACAGAATTAGATCCAAGCAATAGGATAGGATTAAATTTCTCAGTTCACTTTTAATGCTCCCAAATTAATCAGAGTTCATCCTGAGATGGGGGGAGAAAAAAGAATGAGGGATGAACTCCTGGCAGCCAGGCTTCCAAGAAGCAAGCTACAGATTTACCAAAACTAGGCCATGAACTTCAATAAGACATAGTCTGGAAGTTAGTTCCTTGAAGATAGCAATATTATATTTTTAAGAAACTTATTTTTTTTATCATCATGTCCTCTTCCACATGACCCTGCAAACTATAAAGTATGTGGCTATGTTACAAATATGGCAGCTTACACTTTCAGAACATTTTATCTTTTCAGAGACATCTATGCTGGCATCCTCTTTACTTTCTGATCATTTCAAGCTGCACACTATGCCTTTTAAAGTCTAATACTTTGTGGATCCTCCATGTCCCAGGGACAGATATTTCCTTTTCGGTTTATAATCAGACATACTGGATCAAATAACAAAACGCTGACCTTTCTATGTACATTTTATTGCAGAAAGTTAAATATATCTCCCAGGCTTTCCTCCTTGATCATGTAGTCATAAACCACAGACAAAGTTTAAAACAAAATTCCGCAACGTGGAAAAAAACTGAAACCATCTTCTAGGATTCAAAGTAGAGGAAATTAGTGTTGGATGATATAGAAATTATTTTGTGAATCACATACGGATCCAGTAAGAGGACTAAAAATTCAAACACCAAACATTTAACTTGTCCGTTGTATTGCCTCAAAGAAAGAGAAAAGAAACCAGACAGGGCCAAGACATTTTCCTGTTACAGATAAAGGATAAGAAAGCACTTTCCCTGTCTTTGTCCTCTGTGTTAAAAAAAAAGACTCAAGTGGAAGTGGAAGCTTTCTTAAGTATTAGTAGACCTTCGGGGTTTACAGCTATCACAAATGTTTATGTATGTTTGAACACAGTGCAGAATGTTTGGTGCATGTATAACACAACACTCCTCAATATATTCCCGCTCTCTCTCTCAGCATACTTGAAATGTCCATATTCCTGCATATTAGCATTATACCTGCCACATAGCATCATCTTAATATTATCTGTTGCAGACATGATAATCCAATTGGAGACAAACCCAAGGTTTATTGGAGGAAACTCGGGAGATTTACATAACTTCCTTCTTAATTTTGAGATTTATTTTAACCATCTTTTTTTTTAAAAAGTTTGCAGCTCCCCTCCCCATTCAGTAGAAGTGTAATGTCTGCTGTCTAAGAATCCCCAACCATCTGAACTCATCTGGACTATAAAGAAGTTGGATGGAATTCTCTTCATTTTTTTAGTTCTAGTGCTTCGTATGGAAATGATCTGCCACCCAGGCTCTGTACTCTCTTGTCTAATCTAAACCCAAATCCCTAAACCCTTGAGTTTGGAAGGATTAGGGTAGAATTTCTGTCTTGCTTCACAGCATCTGTTTGCCAAAAAAGTCACCCAATATAAGAAAGGTGACCTCTTCCAGCTATCCCAGTTCCTTTGGCAGGTATATTGCTACTCTCATGTCCTACCAATATCCCCAATTCCACTTGTGCCACAGCAAGTCCCTTATTCATAAACTGTCATCACAACCTTGGGCAAAAAAACCCTCCACTTCTGATGCAACGTGGCAAGTCCTTCAATGCTGGCCAGACTAAAAACACCAGAAAGCTTTTGGATCTTACCATCAGTATGTCAGTAAGCAGGTCCTTAAACACCCATAATGCTTCTCAGTGAGACAGCAATAGCAATAGCACTTAGAATTATATACCGCTTCTGTTGTGACCTAGGCTTATGGAGTCATTTCAAGACACAATTAATCCCAAACAAACCTATTTTATTGTAACACTTGAGAATTACATTCATTCCCAGCTGAGTCCCAATTAGTAGCAAAACAAGTCCTTGGGAAGAAGTTCTTCGGGATAATCGTTATCTTCTTTGACACCCTGCCAAAGGCCTTACTTGGCAAAGCCCCACGAAGTTCAGAAACAAACAAGAGACGCTGACTGGAAACAAAGTTAGCAATGTTGCTTTCTTGCAAAAAAGTCCAAGACCTTTGTTTCTCTTTTAAGTCTTATGGGAGGGGCCAATCATCTCCTGGCCCCTACTCCCGAGTTGTCCCTTTTGCTTTAGCTGCTCTTGCCTTTTGGCAGCTCTGCGCATGTGTGCACTAGGAACAGGCTTTTCCTGTTCATCTGTCTCTCTGCTGTCCAACTCTGGAGTCCGCACATCACTCCCAGATGGCCCTGGCCCCATCTCTGCCTCTGACGCAGAGCCCTCGTCTGGGCCTTCCTCAGACTCCAGGACTGGCCCATGTTCCTCCCCAGCCTCCTCACTGTCCGCTGCCAGCTCTGCAGGGTGCTGGTGGACCACAACTGTTGAGTCCTCGCACTTACGACCAAGTCCTCGCACTTACGACCAAGTCCTCGCACTTACGACGGCCGGCTCTGATTGGTTAAGACGCATGGACTAGCCGGCGGGAGAATACTGTGTTTCCATTGGTTGCTTAGTTTGACAGCTACAGTATAAATAGCTGTCAAACGCCTAAGCCGGCTTCTGTTTTTCCTGTTCAGCTTCTACAGCTGTTGTTAGCAATAAAGAGTTCCTGCTTGACTTAACCTTGTCTCTCCTCAGTTAGTGGGACCCTGGGTCGCCCTACAGAGCACTGGCGACGAAGGTGGGATCTCGGGCGTGAGGAGACAGGTGGTCAGCAGCTGAAGTCAGTAGCGCTAAGCCAAGTCGCTAGCTGAGTCACTTAAACGACGAGACGTCGTTAAGAGCATTACTGACAGGAACAGAACCCGTCCTTGTAAGGATGGCACCTCCAACATTCACTCCCTTCAACCAAGCCACAGAAACTTGGAATTCTTATGAGGCACGGTTCGAGTGTTTCCTGGAGGCGAACGATTACACTGGGCTGACCAGCAGCCGAAAAAGGGTGCATTTCTTAAATGCCTGCGGTCCCGAGATGTTCGCAGTCGCGCTGGCCCTGCTAGCCCCTGTCCCTGTCCAGTCAGTACCATGGGAGGTCCTGAGGGAAAAACTCAAGCGCCATTATGAGCCCACACCATCACGCATCGCGCGCAGGTTCGTTTTTAGACAGATCCTGCAGGCAGAGGGAGAATCTGTCAATCACTACATTGCCTCCCTCAGGACTGCCGCCTTGAATTGTGAGTTTACCGAACTAGAAGACTCCTTACTGGAGCAGTTTGTCTGCGGTGTGAGAGACCTGAGGGTGCAACGCCGCTTGCTAGAAAAGAAAGAGCTGACCCTTGCGACAGCCCTTGAGGAGGCTCAGGCTTGCGAACTATCAGGCAAGTCCACCTCAGAGATCCGTAAGTCACAAGCTGCTTTTCCCGCCACTAAGCCCAGCACCGTCCACTCTGAAGCGTTTGACCCTGAGGAAATTGAGGAAGAGGAGGACGAAGTCAGCAGCCTCAAAACCTTCAAGGGCAAAAGAAACACCGCAGACAAGGACTTCTCAGGGTCTCCTTGCCAGGGTTGTGGTGAAATGCACCCCAGAGCGGCTTGCCCTTTTAAAACCACTATCTGCCGAAGATGTGGAAAAAAAGGGCACTTGGCAAGAGTCTGCCGGGCTAACCTGCAAGGCTCACAGCCAAAACCCCAGAGAAGACTGTATCACAAACCAAACAGATCGAACGATGACTGTTTTGCCATCTTGAGAAGCAACAACGTCCCTGCGGTGTCTGCCCGCCAGGCCAAAATTAGCTCCAACAAAAAAATTTATATAACTGTAACTATTGAAGGGGCACCATGCCGAATGGAGGTCGACACGGGATCTTCTAAATCCCTGATCTCCTGGTCCACCCTGAAGAAACTGGCGCCAAAATTACAAAAAAACTCGCTTCAGCCATGCCAAGTACATCTCAGAGACTATCAAGGAAACGACATCTCTATCCTGGGTGGCGCCCAGCTCCTGGTGGAACACAAGACCTTCACTGGCAAACTACCCCTTCTCATCGTCCGAGATTCCCTGCCAAGCCTGCTAGGGCTCGACTGGTTTGGCGCCCTGGGACTTGGCATAACTGGCATCCACTCAACCAATCCTGATAACTTTGATGACATCATGGCCGAATTCGCAGACGTCTTCGACGATAAGTTGGGTAAATATAAAGGATCACCCATCTCCCTAAATTTGGACCCCCAGGTGGCACCCATTAGGCTTAAGCCCAGGCGGGTACCTTTTGCACTCAGGCCCCTGGTTGAGAAAGAATTAGACAAACTCATAGCCCAGGGGGTACTAGAACCCACTGACCACGCCCCTTGGGAGACCCCTATAGTCCTCCCAATCAAGCCAGATGGGTCTTTGCGCATCTGCGCTGATTACAAGAGTACCCTAAATAAGGCGCTCCAAGCCCATCCTTACCCGGTGCCCGTAGTGCAACACCTGTTGCACTCATTAGGCACGGGCTCCATTTTTGCCAAGCTGGACATGGCACAAGCCTACCAGCAGCTCCCAGTTGATTCGGCCACAGCTGCAGCTCAAACCATTGTCACCCATAGGGGAGCATTCAAGTGCCGCCGCCTCCAATTTGGCATAAGTGTAGCCCCGGGCATCTTTCAGGGCCTTATGGAGCGACTCCTGCATGGTCTGCCAGGAGTCGTTCCATATTTTGATGACGTTCTCATCTCTGCCCTCAGTCAGTCTGACCTCAAAGACAAATTAAGAGCGGTCCTACGCCGTTTCCAAATGGCTGGGCTCAAACTCAAGCGGGCAAAGTGCAGAATAGGGGTACCCCAGGTGGAGTTTTTAGGTTACCTGATCGATGCCAATGGCATCCATCCCACACCTACGAAAGTGGCTGCCATAAAAAAAGCCCCCACCCCTGCTAACAAAACTGATTTACAAGCCTTCCTCGGCCTCTTAAATTTTTACTGCTCATTTTTGCCCCACAAGGCTTCTGTGGCAGAACCATTGCACCGCCTTTTAGATAAAGGCACACCTTGGCATTGGGGCCCCCGGGAAGCTGCTTCCTTCGCAGCTGTCAAATCCCTCCTAACCTCCGAGGCTGTCTTAGTGCAATACACTGACCGCCTTCCTTTAGTCCTTGTTGCAGACGCTTCCCCCTTTGGAATTGGAGCTGTCCTAAGTCACACCCTTCCTGATGGCACAGAGGCCCCCATCGCCTTCTATTCTAGGACGCTCTCCTCTACAGAGCGAAATTATGGCCAGATCGACAAGGAAGCGCTGGCTGCGGTGGCAGCCATCAAGCGCTTCCACGACTATCTGTACGGCCGTCCCTTCACCCTGGTCACTGACCACAAGCCCCTCTTGGGCATCCTGGCTGGCAACATACAAACGCCCCAGGTCCTTTCCCCCCGCATGTTACGGTGGGTCGAATTCCTAGCCGCCTACTCTTATTCCCTCATTCATCGGCCTGGCAAACATCTGGCCCATGCCGACGCCCTCAGCCGCTGCCCCTTACCCATCTCTGTCTATGACCCCTCTCCTGCAACCCAAGTCCTCCTCATTGAGGCTTTACAGTTACCCATCTCGGCCTCTGACGTGGCTGCCCACTCTGCCAAAGACCCTACCATTAGCACAGTTTTGGACTGGGTGCGCAGGGGATGGCCGCAAGGGCCGGTAAGCCCTGAGTTCAAACCATACCACATTAGGCAGCACGAGCTATCAGTACAGCGAGGGTGTTTACTGTGGGGGAATAGAGTGGTAGTGCCAGCCAAACTCCAGCAGCCAGTTTTGGAGTCTCTGCATGAGGGGCACCCGGGGATAGTTAGGATGAAGTCGTTAGGGCGCAGCTACGTCTGGTGGCCAAAGTTTGACCAAGCGGCCGCCCAGTGGGTAGCAGGGTGCCAGCCGTGCCAACTATCCCGACCTGTGGCCCCCGCGGCCCCAGTCAAAGAGTGGGAAATGCCAAAGTCGCCCTGGTCAAGACTCCATGTGGACTTTGCCGGCCCCTTTCATGGGCGAAACTTCCTGGTGGTGGTAGATGCCTACTCGAAGTGGGTGGAGGTTGTCACCATGGCATCTACCACAGCAGCAGCCCTAATCAGGGCACTACAGAGCCTATTTGCCACGCACGGGTTGCCCGATGTCATCGTCTCAGACAACGGCCCGCAACTGACTTCCGCGGCTTTTCAAGTTTTCCTGGCTGGCCACGGAATCCGGCATGCCAGGGTGGCACCATTTTGCCCGGCCAGTAATGGCCAAGCAGAGAGGGCAGTGAGGTCAGCCAAAGAGGCTCTCTCACGTTTTACCGATGGGGACTGGCCGGAGAGAGTGTCTCGCTACCTGTTGGCACAGCACGTAACTCCATGCCCTTCTACCAACAGGAGCCCAGCAGAACTTCTAATGGGCCGACGGCTCCGCACTGACCTCGACCGCCTGCACCCTTCCTATTCCCCGGAGAAGCCCCCAGACTCAACCAGCCGCTACCGCAGATTCAATATAGGGGACCCCGTCTATGCCCAGAACTTTGGGGGGGATCCGAGATGGCTTCCGGGGACTGTCGAACAACACACCGGTCCCTACTCCTACCAAATCCGGCTACCCGATGGCAGACTCTGGCACCGCCACCTAAACCAACTTAGGGGCCAAGTGACAGGCCTGTCAGGAAACACTGCTGACCCAGATGACCGCGCAACCGTTCCAGTCCCTGACTTCACACCAGAAGTTCCTGACTCAAACGCGCTACCGGAGCCCAACTTACCTGATGAACCGAGTCAGCTGCAGGACGATGAGGCCGCTTCCGAAGTTCTAGACGAGTCGCCTGGAGTTCCACCAGCACTACAGACACCTCCTACCTCTTCGACTGCCGCCCCCGAACTGCGTAGATCTAGTCGGACGCGCAGGCGCCCAGCATACTTAGCCGACTACGCCTGCTCCGTCCAAGGGGGAAGGAGTGTTGAGTCCTCGCACTTACGACCAAGTCCTCGCACTTACGACGGCCGGCTC
>WNWU01009656.1:0-13777 GCA_012654045.1 Ptyas mucosa | reverse complement strand
CGTGGCCTCAGGAGTTGTGGTCAAGGAGTACAAGGTGGAGTACAGAACGGTGGAGGCTGGAATTGGGAGTGTCCAGTGGACTGAAAAAAGGACTGGGAGAAAAACAGAATTTTATCCCATTGAAGGTCTGAAGCCCCAGATGGCGTATAGAATACGGGTGTCAGCCATGTGTGATAATGGAGCTCTAGGTGTCCCCAGTGAGGAGGTGGAGGTCTCCACATCACTGGAGGAAGAAGATGCAGGCAATGTTGCCACCCAGATCCTTCAGGAAAGCTCCTTGGTGGAGGACAGGCAGCCATTAGTCTTCACCCTTCCTCTGGAGAAAGTCTCATCAGATGCCTCCACCTCCTGTCTCATGTACCAGCTTGGAAAGGAGAACCTGGAAGTGCCCAACAAAGTGATCCTGGTGATGGGAGCAACAGGATGTGGGAAAACCACTCTCATCAATGGGATGATCAATTATGTCCTGGGTGTCCAGTGGGAAGATAAATTCAGATTCAAACTCATTCATGAAACTACCCAGAGAATTGAAGCTGGAAGCAGGACATCTGAAGTCACAGCCTACGTGGTGAACCATCAGAAGGGTTTCCAAATCCCCTATTCTCTCACCATCATTGACACTCCAGGATTTGGAGGAACAAAACATGCAGAGCAAGACAAACTAGTTGAAGAGAAGCTCCTGGAGTTTTTCTCCACCCCAGGGGGCATTAACCACGTGGATGCCATCTGCTTGGTGGCCCAGTCCTTCCTTGCCCATTCAACTCACGCCCAGAAATGCATCTTTGATTCCATGCTCTCCATGTTGGGAAAAGACATGAAGGATAACATACAACTCCTGATCAGCTTTGCGGATGGGGAGATCCCACCTGTCCTGGAGGCCCTCAAGGAGACTGACCTGCCGTGTGCTCAGGACGAGTCCGGAATCCCTCTGCACTTCAGATTCAACCATTCAGCCCTCTTTGCTCCCCGAGAATATGGAGGAAGCCCTAATGCTGTTGCTGAAATGTTCTGGAAAACAAGCACTGAGAGCATGAAGGATTTCTTTGACTTGTTAAAGTTGCTGGAAACCAAAAATTTAACCTTGAACATGGAGGTCCTGAAGAGACATCAGGAGCTGGAAGCTGCTCTTAGAAGACCTCCCCCTCCTAAGGTTGAGCAGTTGCACCCAAATAGTTTCCAGGTCAGTATTGATCCGGTAGCCATCGGGAAAGCTTCAGTCTCCAGTTTCCAGGTGGAATATCGGATTGCAGGAGACAATTGGAAAAGTCTCAGTACCAAAGGCCCAAAGGATCAATTCACCCTGGAAGATGTCCACCTAAATCTTCAGTACCAGTTCCGATGTGCAGCTGTGACTCCAGGAGGGCTCAGTCAATGGAGTGAGGCGATCAGTTGCATCTGTCCTAAGGTAAGGCCTGCTGAGGTAACTGGAGGAGGAGGAGGAAGAGGAGGAGGAGGAGGGGAGGGGAGGGGGAGGAGGAGGAGGAGGAGGAGAATTAGAATAGCCTGATATTAGTTGTGGATGCTCCATCTCTGGAGGTTTTTAAGAAAAGACTGGGCAGCCACTTGTGTGAAATAATATAGGGCCTCCTGCTTGAGCAGGGGTTGGAGAAGAAGACCCCCAAAGTCCCCCACTCCCCACTCAGGGAGGAGAGCCATGGGGCAGGGGGGGTTCCCAAGTGATGGGCTGGGGAGGGGAGGGGGTAACCTAGAGGAAGAGGATCTGGGGGGACCCTTGGAGACAATGTGGAGCTGCGACAGGAGCAACTAAAGCCCCAGAGAACAGGGTCTCTTTGAGCATGGAGTTGGCTGTGGGGAGCTGACAGCCACTTTGGACATCAACCCCCCCCATTCCTGAAACCCCCAAAATGCAGGGTCCCAAGAATTGAAGGGCTGCATAAAAAGGGGGGTAGTGGCGTGGGGGGGAAGGGGTCAGATGGGTCTGCCTCAAGGGCAGTGAGGAGGGGGTGGCTCGTTTTTTTAAAAAAAACCCTTGAATTCCTCTGTGTCTTCTGGGGAAAGAGAGTTTGTGCAATCTTCCTACAAGGCAGCCTCTCCTTTGACTGACTCTGTTTCTCTTTTCACCCAGAAATCCCGGGTTTTGTGCTGTGCGACTGGTCTGGAAATGGCTGGAAGCATCCCAGGTAAAGTCTTGGTCCCTGGGGGTGAGTGGGTGGGTGGATGGGTGGAGGGGGTGGGAGCAACTGTCCTGGGTGGAGGGACAGGCTTTACACTACTGACCAATCTCCTTTTTCTCTCCTCTCCCCTTTGGGTTGCAGGGCCTGAACGGAGGATCGTCCTGGTGGGCAGAAGGGGAAATGGGAAAAGTGCGACGGGAAACACAATCCTGGGAACCAGCCTCTTTATTTGTGGGTGGTCATATCGGTTAGCCACACAAATCTGCCAAAAGAAGGAGGTGCAGCTGAAGGGCAGGAAGGTTGTGGTTGTTGATACGCCTGGCTTTTCCTCTCCCCATCGTCCAGACAAGGATATTGCTGCAGAAGTGAGCAGGTGCTTGAAGTTTTGCTTTCCAGGTCCCCACGTCATTCTGCACGTGATTCATCCTTCCCGTTCCTTCCAGTGCGAGATGAAAGTGGTTCAACAGATCAAAGAGGTTTTTGGCCTTAAAGCCAAGGATTACACAATCCTCTTGTTCACCCACAAAGATAGCCTGGAAGGCGAATCTCTACAAAGTTTTATATATTCCAAAGATAAAAATCTGAAGGAATATATTGCTGAATGTGGGAACCGGATGTTGGCTTTCAACAACGAGGCCGAAGGGGCGGAACGAGAGGCTCAGGTGGCCGAACTGATGACCATGATTGATTATTTAGTGCGCAAGAACAAATATGCTCCTTGTTACACAGAAGACATGATGAACGTCAACAAAAGACCCAACTTCTGATTGTTGTTCTGTCCCCGTCCCCACACACACACAAACAGCCAGCCGGGAGTTACAGAATTACTCAGCACACACCATGTTCGTTATCAGGAACTTGGCAACAACATGATAACTGTCTGCCAAGTGCTTTACTACAAGAAGGAGGGGGTGTTCCTCCACCAGATAACACCAACAAATACACACAGTTTTCAAAACAGTCCAGCTCAAACATGAAACCTTCAGCAGATTAGGCATTGTGCAAAGTGACTAGCCAGAAGTTAGCTTTGTCCGTCACAGAGTCTGAATGGCCACCACACTCCCTTATATAGCCTGTGGGGTGTGGTCCAGTGACTCAGCTTAATCCCTGGTACGCCTCCTCATCTGCTGCGAATGTTTATCTCGCCAATGCTGGCATGGATGCAGCCACGACTTATCACCCTCATCGCTATCATCGGAGACACCTGGCTCCTGGCCAATCTCCTCTCCCTCGGCAGACACCTGAGGCATTGCCAGAGAGGAGGGTCCTGGAGAGGGAGGCCTGGCCGGCTCCTCTCCTTCATGTTCGGAGCCTTCTTCCTCCGATAAGAGGGGCTCAGGGGTGGGAGCCACAACAATTGTTTCCCTCTCCATCAGAGACCAGGAAGTCTAATTGAGCCTCTCCTCCTAAAGGCCCCTGTCAAGCTTCCAAAGGTGGTTTTGCTATTGCAACTATTACAGCTTCTCCACTTCCAACCAATTATGGGGGGTGGGAGAGAGAACTTACTGTATTTTTCAGAGTATAAGATGCACTTTTCTCCCCCCAAAAGGAGGTGAAAATTTAGGTGAGTTTTATACACCGAATGTAGCCCTGCCCACCTACTGGCCCCCACCCTTTGGCCTCTGCCTTACAGCAATTACCTCCATGCAAGGAAACAGCAAGAAAAAACAGCTCCTTTCAGCTTCATCACAGCCTAAGTAGCACAAGTTGATTGGATCTGCTTCCCGACACTCAGCTGATTTGCTCTCGGCTGTTTTGCGCAGGCCTCTGCTGCTTGCTGCAAGGAGGTAAATTGCTGGAGCAGATTTTTTTCCCCCGTGTGCTAATCAAGCTATGCTGAAAACGAAAATAAAAGTAAAGCAGGCCATTTGCTGTTTGCTGCAATGAGGCAAAATTGCTCAGAGGCAGAGGCAGATTTCTTTTTCTTCTTTTCCTCACCAAATAAGGTAGGTGCATCTTATACTCTGAAAAATACGGTAGGTTCCAGGCATGAAGATGCCAGCCGTGAGGATCTATAGATACTTTCACAGACATTATGTAAGAAATGCTCCACTCCTAGTATGGGAAAAGGTTAAAGCCCAAAACCTATATCAAAATACCAGTCTGGCTTTCAACAATGGAAGCACTGATGGATGCAAATGGGATAAACTTGGGAAACATTGTAACGTATAAAGATATTTTGAATGAGAAAGGGGAACTTGAAACTAAACAGGAATTGCCAAATCAAGGGGTGGACCTCGCACGGTGGCCACACTGGCAAATACAGTCAAGATGCGAAAAAGCTGTAGAGAAATATGGTTTCTATAAAGAGCCAACAATACTTGATCAGATACTATTAGGTGTGGATGAAAAGTTAAGAAAGAAAATATATCGCTATTTATTAAGCCCTTCGTATTTCCAGATGTGGTGGACCTGCCCAAAGGCCCCCCAAAAAATGGATGGAAATACATTCAGGGCTACAGAAAATTATAAAGCAACATACAGACTTAAAGCCAGAAATATTCTTGTTAGGCATTTTGCCAGAAAAATATAATAAAGGGAATATATATTTGATGCTGCACATTTTGACGGTAGCGAGAATTGTGTTTGCCGCACATTGGAAAAATGAGGAAAGTCCTTCAGATGATAATATAATCAAGAAAATATTAGATTGTGCAGAAATGGATAGGTTAACATTAAAGATAAAGAATAAAGAAGATACAGAATATTTTTTTAACTTGGGATTTGTTTTATCAATGGTTAGATAATATAAGTAGAAATTAGAAGTTGGAAGAATATTATTATATACAAGCAAACAGTATTATTATTACTATTATTATGTATATGTAAAATGACCGAAATAATACACTGTTTATAAAATACCTACATATGTTAAACAAAAAATGAATGAATGAATGAATGAATGAATAAATGAATAAATAAATAAATAAAATAAAGATGCCAGCCGTGAGAACCAAGGACACTTCAGCAGGTGTTTAGCAGACTTTCTCAGAACAATACCAGGAGAGTCCATTGGACAATGGGAGCTGGTTCACTAGGGGGAGGGAGAACCTGAATTTCAACTATGTGGCTCTGGGTGGGAATTAGCTAGATCTGGTTTTGCCCTCGTCTTTGCCGATACGATGAAGTCGATAAAGTTTTGCATTAAGAGATTGAATTGTCTCTACCGTGCTTGCTTTTGTTGGCCAGTCAGAATGTTGAGCCCTTCTGTTCTGTGTTCCAATTCAGCCCCCACCATGTGACCTCTGAAGAACCCAAGTCTGAGATTCGTGGCCAACTCTCCCTGAACCAATTCCCCAACTCAACCGGGCCACACAAGTGAGCAAAGCTCCATACGTCCATGCATAGGATCTAGGCACCGTGTGAAACTACCCCCCTCTGTTTCGTCCTGGATTGTCTTAGTAAATTTCCTCCTTTCTTACAAAAGACGCTGGTTTTTTTGGGAGGGGGTGTCGGGGAAACTGGGAGATTAGTCAACTCTGCCCGAGCTCCTCAACATCATAGCCAAGGTGGTGGTTGATACCCCCAGACTTTTGGTCATGGGGGATTTCAACCTGCCATCTGTCGGCGAAACGTCTGAGGTAGCTCGGGAGTTCATGGCTTCCATGACGGCCATGGACCTGACTCAAGTAATTCATGGCCCTACTCACATAGGTGGACACACTCTGGACTTGGTTTTTATCTTTGGTCAGTGGTTGAGTTAGGGGATATAGGTATCGTACCCTTGTCATGGTCGGACCACTCACTCCTTCGACTTGACTTCCTGACTGCTACACCCCATCGCAGGGAGGTGGAGCTGACTAGGTGGTTATGCCCCAGGCACCTGATGGATCCTGATAGGTTCCAGATGGAGCTTGGGCCATTCCCTGAGACTCTGGCTCACGGCTCGACTGAAGACCTGGTGGCTGCCTGGGATAGTGCAGCTGCTGGGGCTTTGGACTGAGTTGTGCCTTTGCGACCTCTGATCCGGCACCGAACTCACTTAGCTCCTTGGTTCTCTGAGGAGCTGAGGGAGATGAAGCGCTGGAAAAGATGCCTAGAGGGTGGTTGGAGGGCCAGCCGGTCCGAATCTGACCTGACACTGGTAAGGTCTCATATTAAGACCTACCTAGTGGCGATAAAAGCGGCGAAATCTAGCTATTTTGCCACTATTATCGCGTCATCAGAGAACCGCCCAGCCGCCCTGTTTACGGTGACCTGCTCCCTCCTCCATCAGGGAGCGCGGGATGACCCCTTGCAGGGCCGAGCTGAGGATTTTGTTCAGTATCTGTATGATAAAATAACTCAGATTCAGGAAGACTTGGCCGCTGACTGGGTTAGTTCAGACGAGATGACTGAGGCAGGCCTTGAGAGTGTTATCTGGGAGGAGTTCGATCCTGTGGCTCCCGAGGATGTGGACAGGCTCTTGGGATGGTTGAATGTGACCACATGTTTATTGGACTCGTGTCCCTCCTGGTTGGTGCTGACCTCCCAGGAGGTTACACGAGGCTGGCTCCAGGGAATTATTAACACTTCTTTGAGTGAGGGTGTCCTGCCAGCCACCTTGAAAGAGGCGGTTGTAAGGCCTCTCCTCAAGAAGCCCTCCCTGGACCCGGCTGTTTTAGCTAACTATCGTCCAGTCTCCAACCTTTGCTTCATTGCGAAAGTGGTTGAGAGTGTGATGGCACGTCAACTTTCCCAGTACCTGGATGAAGCTATCTGTTTAGACCCGCTCCAGTCCGGTTTCAGGCCTGGGTACAGCAGGGAGACGGCATTGGTCCCGTTGGTGGATGATCTCTGGAGGGCTCGGGGTAGGGGTTATTCCTCTATCCTGGTCCTATTAGATCTCTCAGTGGCTTTTGATACCATCGACCATGGTATCATGTTGCGCCGGCTGGAGAGGTTAGGGGTGGGAGGCACCGTCTTGCGGTGGTTCTCCTATCTCTCCGACCGGTCACAATTTGTGTTGACAGGGGGGCAGCGGTCGACCCCGAGGCGCCTTGTTTGTGGGGTACCACAAGGGTCGGTCCTCTCGCCCCTCCTGTTCAACATTTATGTGAAGCCGCTGGGTGAGATCATCCGTGGTTTTGGGGTGGAGTTCCATCAGTACGCTGATGACACCCAGCTGTACATCTTCACTCCAGACCATCCCAACGATGCCGTGGAAGTAATGTCCCAGTGCCTGGAAGCCGTGCGGGTCTGGATGGGGAGAAATAGGCTTCGACTCAACCCTTCCAAGACCGAGTGGCTGTGGCTGCTGGCGTCCCGATATAGCCAGCTGGTGCCATAGCTGGTTATTGGGGGCGAATCACTGGCCTCCACGGAAAGGGCTCGTAACTTGGGCGTCCTCTTGGACTCACGGCTGTCTTTAGAAGAGCACATGACGGCCGTGGCCAGGGGGGCTTTCTATCAGGTTCGCCTGATACGCCAGTTGTGTCCCTTTCTAGATCGGGACTCCTTACATACGGTCGCTCAAGCACTCATCACTTCCCGTCTGGACTACTGTAACGCTCTCTACATGGGGCTCCCCTTGGGGTGCACCCGGAGGCTCCAACTGGTGCAGAATGTGGCCGTGCGGGGGATTATGGGAGCGATGGGGCGCTCCCATGTGACTCCTCTCCTGCGCGAGCTGCATTGGCTCCTGGTGGACTTCCGGGTGCACTTCGAGGTGTTGGTGATCACCTTTAAAGTGCTCCATGGCTTAGGGCCGGGTTATTTATGGCACCGCCTTCTGCCACCAATTGCCTCCCACTGGCCAGTTCGCTCCCACAGAGAGTGCCTCCTCAGGGTGCCGTCAGCCAGACAATGCCAGCTGGTGACCCCCAGGGGGAGAGCCTTCTCTGTGGTGGTGCCTACCCTCTGGAATGATCTACCCCCAGAGATACAGGTGATTCCAGACCTCCGGACTTTTCATCGGGCCCTAAAAACTCACCTTTTTCAGGTAGCTGGGCTGGCCTGATTTTATCTTGGGTGTTAAAATTTATATTGATTTTAAATCAGAATATTTTAAATTAAGGGGCCAAATTTTATTTAATTCATTTTAAAATTATTTTAACTTTTGTGTAAAATTGTTTTATTCCGGCTGTTCACCGCCCTGAGTCCAAAAGGAGAAGGGCGGTATAAAAGTGCAATAAATAAATAAATAAATAAATAAATAAATAAATAAACTCAGCATAATTGATTCCCCCCTCTGTTTCGTCCTGGATTGTCTTAGTAAATTTCCTCCTTTCTTACAAAAGACGCTGTCTTTTTTGAGAGGGGGCATCGGGGAAACTGAGAGATTGGTCAACTCAGCATAATTGATTCCACGCAGTGATGCCCTCACAAGGCCGAAGAGAAGGGGGAGACTTCCTGGAGGAGGGGGACATGGAATGAGGAGAATATACTCGAGGGCTGAGTCGGAATGCAGGGTCTCCCTGAAAGCTTTTCACTTTGGATCCTTCTGTATAGAAATCAGTTTCCTGCTGGGTCCTTCCCATCTCTTTAGTGTCCCTCAGCTCCTCTCCAGATGTTTCTTCTCAGCCTTCCCCTTTGTGGGGTGGGGGCTCCCAAGAACGTCTGCAGTGGGTCTTAAAACCCTTCAGCTCCTTCTTATCTCAGTTTCCTTCCCAGAGATGGAGCCCCAAAGTTGGGAAGGGAGGGTACAGCCCTGCAGAGAAGGAGGTCAAGGAAGCCATGAAAAAAATATGTTCTCCTTGAAAACTGGGGGTGGGGATGCAGGTAGACTCCCCCCCCCACCCTGTGATGCTTGAGAGCCCCAATTCCACCTGGCTGAACGGCCCCACCAAACCCAGGAAACAGACCTTCCCTCCTGGGGCCATTCCTCAGCTCTTTTCCAGTCCCCAACCTGGAACCCCAATGGGCCCTGAATCCCCTCTCCAGGTGTGCCCTGGGGATAAGGGCCAAGGGGAGGGGGGAGCCAGCTCATAACAGACTCCCCCCCATCATCTGATCAGGACTGCAGTAGCACCCACCCCTCTCTATATAGATACAGGGAAAGTTAAAGAGGCCTGTGGGGAAAGTAGAGAGGGAGAAGCCTGAGGGAAAGGTAGAGAAATTAACCTGAGAAAGATAGAGACAAATTCATGGTGGATTGGATTTAAATCAAGTCGATTCAAATCACTTGTATAAAGGCTTAATTTAAATCAATTTAAATCATCATTTTGACAGAGCAACTGTCATCTCTGTCCCGCAGAGGCTCCTCCTCTGACCCGCTGTTGACCGACCGACCGACCGTCCCGTTCACTTCCATGGGACGGCTGGCGATGTGACAGGAACCCCACAAGGGGAGGGACGTGGGGGGCAGCAGGTGAGGGGATGCCAGCTTTCAGGCGCTGCCAGGATGGATCTGAAATGACAGGCGCTCTTTCAATGCAAGGACTCATTCTTGCTGGTAGTCAAAAGCTTCAATATTGATAAATAAACAAATCCTGATATATACAAATATATAATCGTTCTATGCAAAAGAAAATGGAGGATGCATTGTTTCTAAAATGCTTTTTTTACTCCTAAAGCATTTTGTTAAAATAAATACGATACAAATAAAAAATCCGATTTAACTTTTAAAAAATCTGACTTAATTTTTTAAAAAATCATTAAAAAAAATCATCGATTTTTATCCACCCTGGGAAATTAGACTGAGGAAAAAATAGAGAAATTAGACTTAGAAAAAAAAAATAGAGAAATTAGACTTAGAAAAAAATTGATAAATTAGACTGAGGGAAAAATAGAGAAATTAGCCTGAGAAAAAAATAGATAAATTAGCCTGAGGGAAAAATAGATAAATTAGACTGAGAAAAAAATAGAGAAATTAGATTGAGGAAAAAATAGAGAAATTAGACTGAAGAAAAAATAGATAAATTAGACTGAGGGAAAAATAGAGAAATTAGACTGAGGGAAAAATAGAGAAATTAGACTGAGGGAAAAATAGATAAATTAGACTGAGGAAATAATAGAGAAATTAGACTGAGGAAAAAAAAAGAGAAATTAGACTGTGGGAAAAATAGATATATTAGCCTGAGGGAAAGTTGAAGAGAGAGGCCTGAGGGGAAAGATAGGGAAAGGAGGAGGAAGGAAAAAGAGAGAGAAAGGGAGGGAGGCAGGGGAATTAACAAAGGAGGAGAGGCAATGGAAGGAGAGACCAGCAAGCAGCAGGAGAAGACACTGAGGGAGAGGAAGGAAGAGCTGACCCGCCATCTGACCACCACCCCACCGAATGACCTGCCTGCTGGGAGGAGACTTCATAAGTGACCGGCTGGAAGGACAAGACAGCAGAGTCCAGATGACCGAAGCAACTGGAGCTGCCTGAGTGAGGGACCAGGGTGGGTGGGCAGCCATAATGATGGACTGTGGCAGGAGAAGACTCCGGGATGGGTGGAAAAGAGGGCCAGGGGAGGCCAGACTCTAGCGACCCTTTTGGCTGGAAAGGACTGGAAGCAGAGGCTGGACCGAACACGAGAAAGTCGACTGGAGATGCCTACAAAATGGGCAGAGGTTCAATGGCTCCCCTGTGGCACCACCTCAACTTTTGATGAAATCCTGCAGACGCTCCTGAAACTTGATGCAATTTCTTTTTTTCTTTTCATTACATTTTTATTATTTTCCTATAACTATATCGAATACAGTGTGATCGACCTGGCATTTCATCTGCCAAAAAAACCAAAGTGAAAACAGATAACGTATATACTACTTGAACATTACTACTATTGTACAAATGCTTTTGACCATCATCTTCATCCTAATAGGACGATACATATATAGGATCTCGTTCCAGGCCTGCCTAGCCTAATTTTTTCGAGTTCCAACTCCACCCTCGTGCTTCTACCCATTGAGAGAATCTGTTCCATATGTCATAATATTCTGTGTTAGAATATAGGAGAGACACTCCTGATTTCTGACAGCATCATTGAAGTCTGCAAATCCTGGAGAGTCCAAGGTCCACCTCTGGATCCCTCCTCTTAGGCCAACCCTAACCCTAACCATGGGGTGGGGAGTGGGGAGGGTCTCTAACCTTAACAAGAGAAGATAGAGGGGGGGCAGTGGGAGGAAGAACTGCCTCTTTCGAGAAGACCCCAACCCCTCTCTCTCTTGGAAAACGGGTGCAAATTTCAGGAAGGCAGAATCTGGGGGAACATCCACCACATTCCCTGTGAGTAGAAGCAGCTCTACAGATCAGAGGGTCCCCAAACTTGACCACTTTAAGACTTGTGGACTTCAACTCCCAGAATTCTTCAAATATCATAGCAGGCTCTGGACTTCTGGGATTTGAAGTTCAGAAATCTTAGAAGTTGTCCAGTTGGGGAACATCTGCACAGAGGAATGAAGGACCAAGAGAGGTCTTTGCTGCCCTCTGCTGGACGGTTGTGGAACTCATTTCTCAAACACATTTTCCTGTTTGTTTCTTTTTCCTGCTCCTTCCACTTTCGTTTCCTGAGCGCCCTGAAGACAAAGCAGAAGACTAGGCTTCCCATAGAAGAGATCCAGCAGAGAAGCAGATCCTCCTGCCGGTGGGGATTCCCGGTTCCCTCCACCCAGGTGAGACCCCCGCCCCCAACTGGCCTTGAGTGGGGCAGCGGAGGGAAGCGGGGCGAGCGCAGGGCTCCTCCTGGTCATCGGGGGAGAGCAAGTCCAGAAGAAGCGATTCTGGTCTCGGGGAGAGGCGGAGGGGTGGGGGGGACGGTGGAGACCCTCGGGATCCCCTCGTCCTTCTTAGGCAAGGCAGCCGGAGGAGGGAGGGGAAAGCAGGCAACGGAGCAAGAAGCCTGGCACAGAAGCAGCACCTGGGGTGTTGGGGGTGGGGAGATTGCAGGTAATGTGGGGAGGGGGGATGGCTCCTTTCCTGAAGGCTGCTGAGTTCTCTCCTTCGTCCTCCTCCCCCTCCCCCTCAATGGCAGCTCTCTCCCCTCCCGGGAGCTTTTCCATGGAGGGGCCCAATTCTGGCTCTCCTGGGGTGGGGGTGGGGATCAGGCTTGGGCTTCTAGTCCAATCTCCTGCTCGTCCATTTCCATCAACTGCCTCTCCAACCTCTTCTTCAAACGCCTCCAGGGTTGGAGCTCCCACAACTTCCAGTGGCCGGCTGTTCCACTGGTGAACTGTCCTCCCTGTTAGGAAGTTTCCCCTTCATTCCAGGCTGCTCCTCTCCTTGATGAGTTTCCATCCCTTCTTTCTTCTCCTGCCTTCTCCTGCTTTGGAAAATAGCCCCCCCTCTCCCCTCTTCTTTGGGGCAGCCCCTCAAATACTGGAAGACTCTTGTCATGTCTCCCCACCCCCCAGTCCTTCTTTTCTCCAGACTGACCAAAGCCAATTCCTGCAACCGTTCTTCATAAGTTTTCATCTCCAACCCTTTAATCGTCTTAGTTGCTCTTCTTTGCACTTTTTCCAAAGTAGTTTCCATTTCCCTTCTTGTAGCCCTCCCTTTCCCTCCCTGCAGCTCCCTCCCTGTATTGTGTATTGTGTATGGCAGAGTGGCATCTGTCAAGAATATCTGGTGTGGCAGGATGGCCGTCCTAATGTGTTTCGCTTCTCATCCAGTTCGGAACTAAAGAAGCTGCTTGATCAGAATCGAAATGTCTTCAAGGACGTGGCCAGGGGGCGTTTATGAGACTCTACCAAAAATATTAGGGCAAGATGGGGAGAAGGCTGTGCCTATAGGGGTCTGGCTCTATCCTCTGACCAAACTGGACTTCAGAGCAGTTAGGATGGTCCGTGAGATCAGCCTAATATTGATCTTTGATGCTAAAAAGATCTTGGAGGAACTCAACGAAATCCAGATGAAAAGCAATGATATAGCCAAGAACCCCATTGCTGAGACCTTCCCTGAGATCAAAAGGAAGATCCAGCAGTTCAAGGATCTGTGCAAGCAACACAGGCAGACTTTCCAGAAAAAGCTGGCCAGAGAGTTGCCTTCCATCTGGGGAGGAGGGCAGGAGGAAGGGATCTTGGTGGACATCTTCATGTCCGTCAACCAGTCACCCTGCAACAGCCAAAGACTCCATGAATTTCTGGAAACCAAGGAAAGAGAAATGAACTTTGTCAAATCTTATCTGACTATTCTAAATAATATAGAAGTTATCTCATCTCAGAACAAGCTGGAAGAAATAGTTCTAGACCCCCAGAATGTATATGTGGTCTCCTTCATATTTACTTCCTTACATGAAGAGGAACAATTTCTCTTGAGATTACAGGATTGGCTTCAGGAGCAATTTTTGAAAGAATCAGGTAACTTGACAACGTTCCATCTTCGGCAGGAGGAAGACACGGCCTGGTTTGAGGACAAGGAGAGGACCCGCAATGCTCGCCAAGCTACAAAATCTATCAAATACTTTTTCAGTATCAACCAATCCAATGAAAAGGTCCGCTTTGTTGTGGCCTCACTCCCAGATGTGGCCAAACCAGGAGCCTCAATATATCTTTATGAAGATGGAGAGCTGGTCAGCAAGAACTTTGAGTTGCCCTCAAAACCTCTTCCTTTCCTGATCAGTGAACTGAGACATGACAGCATTCAACTGAAGTTTCAGCCAGCTGAACATGGGAGAGCTACAATCTCCAGTTATCTGGTAGAGTACAAGGTTGCAGGGGAAGAAAACTGGAAGACCGTGAAGACAGAGGACACCAGGAAGATGTTCCTGCTGAAAGATCTTCCTCCAAACACAGAGTACCAGTTC